>JAAGVU020000084.1:960858-991512 GCA_011763525.2 Mormyrus iriodes | reverse complement strand
GGTGGGGGACGTTTTCTTGGCACACGTTAGGCCCCTTAGTGCCAATTGGGCATCGTTTAAATGCCACAGGCTACCCCGTATTGGTGACAGGGCACAGACCCGATGCGGCGCAGACCTTGCTGACGCAGCCCTGGGGAGCCAAGCGACCCTCCCGGCCTTTACACCGACAGATGGGCCCGCAGCCAGACACGCCCCCCCACCCCCACCGTGCCCCTCACTGCCTGCCATATAAAGCATCCACCACCGACCGTCTCACACACAGATGACAAAACTCGCCGGAGAGGAGTGTATCAGCGCCCGCTGAACCGGAAACGCTGTGCCGAGGCACTGGTAGACAGGGACGATGGCGATGCCAAAATTCGGGGGGGCGTGAGACACTGGAAAAACCGGCTCCTTTCAGAGCACTGTGCAGAGTGGTGCCATCTGACTTATGGGGAAGCGCTTAACACCTATAGAGAAGGCTTTCACTCTGGTCAGAAGAGGCTGACCCAGCCAATCACATGCATGGCAGCGGAGAAACAAGCCTAGTCACACCTGGGCTACGGAGCAGCGAGTCTTAAAGGAGACCAGGCTGCCCCAGCCTCCAGGCTCACACGCTTCAACAGAGCCCGAGTGACTCCCGTCCGTGGCACAAACGCCTGCAAGGATTTCGGTCCCTAGCCCGGCCAGCATGGCTATCCGCAGTGAGAGTGACACCTGCGGCAGCGTGCCCACAAGAACATGCATACCGCCAGGTCTGCTGTGGAAATACAACACGGAGAAGCTCGCAAAGATCGCAGGCCCGGAGCTGAATCTCACACCGGTCACGTGATCACCTATCGCGCACAATGGTTAATTCACAATGATTTACGATCGGTTCATAAATACTTAAATACATGTCCTGACAAGGATAATGGGGAGAATGGCATTCTGAGGTAGGGGGAGGGGAGGCGCGCACACACACACACACCGACACAGTCCATGTATTCATATCTTTATGGTGACTCTCCAGTCACTTCTATGAGCATAACCCGAATCACAACAATGACAACCTTAACCCTACCCGGCCCTAACCTTAACCATAAGTAACCAAAACAAATATAAGACTTCTGGCTATTTTAGTTTTTTGATTGCAATCACAGATATTTATAAAACTGAGGAAAAAAAATGTCCCCATAAGGTTCCTACAATGTAATAATTACAAAAAATACATGTGCACACGCGTATGCGCGTGCACGCACGCACGCACGCAGTGCAGGAATGAGGCCTAGCTAGCCATGCGAACAGTAGCAGTAGCCGAGGGAGGGTCACGTGATGGTGGGTGGAGTCAGAACGTCAAGATGTAGGCATGGCAATGGAGGCAGAGCAGAAAGGGGGTGGGGCCTGGCAGATGTACACTGCAGGTATTGTTCTGTGACAGTTCAGATAGGTCTACACCAGGTGGGGAGGTGGGACAGGGGAGCTTCTGCAGGAGACGCTCCTTGCCTCCCAGCACCTGTGCCACTCTCAACGACCAATAGCGCGCCAGCTAATCCATTTGACTCCCATGACCGTGATAAAACGGTTCAGAGCAAGACGGGTCAGACGACTGATGGCACCGAAAGGAGGGCCTTGCCATCATCAGTCACGATTGCCCGTCAGGTCTAATTGCACCAAATGATTGCCGACTGGGGCTCCACGTTCCAACAGCATACAAATCTCCCCCCCATCCTGCCGGAATTGAGAAGGAAAACAAACACCGCCAGGGCTCGTTCGATACTCTGATGCGGAGCCGAGGAGGGATTCGCAGTGGGTCCTCACAGACACGGAAGCGCAAAAGACAGGCGTAAATGGGGTCAGGAACTGGGCCAGTACAGACAGCGAGCAGTGCGAGCAGTACAGACAGAATTCAGCGATTCATATCAAATCCTCTCAGCACCGGGCTGTAAAGACAGCACAGACAGACAAGAGACTCATATGGAAGCTATCCAGATGCCATAACGATTCACCTCAGAACCTCATGGAGTTAAACCTGATTCCTACTTTTCCAATACCAAGTAACACAGTGACTAGTGTTGAGTTAAATATTTAACACCTCTCCAACCATGACAACTTACATACTAACAAAATTTTCAGATGACAGCATTTCAGCTAAATGGATCTCGTAAATCCGACCTAAATTAGGAAAACTGTGCTCCCCCCAGTATGACTATCACACTTTCTAGACATTTCTGAATATTTACCATAACGATTCAGTACCCACATTCAAGGGTCCCATAACCACTCCCCAGCCAAGGCACGGAGCAGTCACCACTGATCCCACAACCTGACATCTCGATGCTTTAACCCCAGAGCACAAAGACACGACGCCGTTATGTGAACCACAGACACAAAGACAGCCATTCGGAGCCTATCCTCTCCTCTCCTCTTCTCAGCCCTGCCGTGTCCTGAGGCACTCCAGTTCAACCACTGTGGCGTTTCCGTTTCGTTATTTGCACATGCTGTGCTGCAGTTAAACTGCAAAACTGCACCTATTCAGTGTGTATTTTGGCAGCCATGATAAGACAAGCCTGATAATGCGATGCCCACATTACCCAAGCGCCGTGAAACTCTCGCTTAATGAGTCCTTTATCACCAAAAGGAACACACAGGCCTCCTCCGAGAAAAAGTACAAGTTAAAATGTTTAGAAATCAAAGCCCGTTATCTCACCGAGCATGAACAGTGCCAGTTTTATAATGCCCAGTGTTACGGCCGTTCTCCAGACGGTGTCTGGCCATTCTCCACACTCGAAAGTGGAGACCAGCCAGGCTGTGAATGGGATGATGTTCACGCTGGCTGGTGGGACAAGGCAGGCGTGCAGTCCTGCTCCTAGAGGCCCACCTCCTGGGCAGTCCACTTGCAAATCAGAGCCTTTATTACATCACAAAAGAGCCAGACTCGCTCTGACCCATCTATGCTGACAGGATGGCCTTCTGCTGTTGTGTGCCTAGCTTCACAACACCTTCCCCTTACACTATCATCCATTTTCATTACTAAACCTCATTATCTTACCTTATTAACAAGCAAGACTGGCATCAATGACGTCGTTATGAATGAACAATTACAAAACCTAGTCACTTAGCATCTGAAGTAACCCTATACACTGACATCTGTGCAATAAACATCTACTCTTTGAAGTTCAGTAGGTGCCTAAGGTTTTCCCAGCAATAATAAAACATGAAATGATGAAGGACGTCCTCCAAAATACAATAAACTGGACAAGTAATCCAGCAGCATGATGGAAACAGTATCCTCCCAAATGACAGAACAGCTCTGATGTGAAATGCAGTTTATTTTCCAGGAAACAATAAATATGTTCGCATTCACTACTGGATTACATGGTCATGTGTTTGTTAGTGAAACATAAGGCATGTCAAACGATGTCTACGGTAGCACCGAATCTTAAGGATCCAGCAGGAATGCGGCAGGCTCCTTCCCAGACCAGGACCACTCGTGTTAACTCTATACCCCCAATGAAATTCCCTCACACCTCGGTAATTATGTTCCCTGCCCCCCAGGATAGCAAGTAAACTAAAACCAAACTGTGACCAGTAAAATCTAGCAGTAGTTAACACCATTGGCATGGATGAAGCAGCCAGAAGAAACCTTTAAAAGCTTTTATTTAAGTTTTTTATATAACTAAAGCCACCCCGAGCTAAACATTATTACAGGAATCCATCTGTACTGATTTCCTTAGAGCTTCACATGCAAGAACCAAGCTGCCTTTCAGAATGAAGCCTGAGGACTCCGTGTCACGTGGTTAATGTACGGCAACCTGTTTTATAAATACATCTCTTAGGGGACGATAGCAAATATCCAAAAACTATATCCCATATAAACTCCTGAGCAAGAAAAGCTGTTAGACAATGGTTTTATAAATTCCACAAAATATAAAGTTTCACACAGCAGGTGCCAACTATTCTAAAAAAAGGGTAGCACTATATAAAGAATTGTATATATAAAATTATATAATGCATACCCGAGTATGAAAACAAGCCCTAAAGATTATTAAAGGATGCAGGTCGCACAAATGAGTGTCGTTAGTAAACGGGTCCCAAGAACTAATTTGCGCATCCTAACATGTAAACTAGTCGTGAGGATTACTGTCGGGGTAGTTTGATGTCTCATCAACGCGTCTTATTTGCGGCGAAACAGTGCAGTTGCCCCTTAAACAGAAATTACAAAAAAAATCTAATTTTGTCTAGTAATTTGACCTTCCAATTGCCGGACCCGATCCTCCACAAGTGCTGGAGGGAGGCTCGGCTTGGACGCGGGACGCCGTACACCTCCACCTGCGCCGTGCGCGAATGCGGGGCACCGGTAGCCGAGCAGCCGCTCCGCAGGCAAGACGCGCACATCACGTACTTGGCGCAGGGGCTTCGGCTCAAACTCCCACTGCCCACCTTTCGTTGTAATAATACTGTGTCGCTATAGCTGGCTGCCTGCCGACGATCGCTCTGGGACCACGCAGGCGGCCGATGCGCGGTCGCTCAGACCGTGCGGCCGACGGCGCCGAGGGGACGGAGCCGCACGCCATATAGACGGCCAGGCGACCCGGGCGGCCGGCGGACCAGCCTGCTACGCAGGCTGCTGGTAATAAATCCAAGCGCCATGTTGAGAGTCGGGAAATGCCAGATCTAGCCCCAATCCCGATCCCCCCTACACCGCGATCGCATAAATAAATACACTGGAGCAGAGCGCTCAAATGCCCCCAGGGCTGAGGGGGACGCGGACAAGCCACCGAGTACCCACCGTCGCAGCTCGCCAGCGAGCCGAGCAGGATCAGCAGCTTCAGACCGGCGTATCTTTTAGCCATGTTTGAAAGATTCCCATCGCAAGGCATTAATGCATGAGAGGTACGATATTGACAAGGAAAGCGGACCGCCAGGCAGGCAGGGACGCGTTTAAAGGGATGCGCCTCTTAAAGGCGACGCGCACCCAGAGAGCTTCATCACCTCGCTTTTTCTTGTGAGGCCATAAAAGAGAAGGGCATCCAGAGAAAAAATAAAAATAATATTATTAATAATAGGGGGATGAAACAGAAGTGCGGGGATTTTATTTTTTTTTTCAAAATGTAAATATTTGCCATACATAAATATTTTGTAATCAACGAATTAAAGAAATAAATAATTAAGGTTAAAAGATGGGACAAAAAATGTGGAATCGATGCGTGTACGATAGTTTTTACTGTAAAGAGCAGAAGTGGCATAATTTTTTTTTGTTACACATTAGAATTTTGCGCCCAGTTAACTGATCTGTCTTTGTGTGTCTTGTAAAGTGCCCGCAGGACAGATCCTCTTTACATTTTTTATTGTATTAAGTTGCGTTGAAGAGGCACAAAGTTCATCCGATACTTTCTTCCTGCTCCACCTGACTAGACGTAAGTGCATTCACAGACCTAGGCGTGGCGGCTGTTAGGTGTGTTTATCAGAAGGGCCTGTTTGGATCCATACAGGAGAGAGAGTTAATCATACTCCTGAGAAAAACATCACACGTGTCGACGTTATTACGTGTCAGACTTCGTTTTTTCCTTGGCCTAGTATCCTCCCTGTCGTAAGATCACATTAACTTATCCAGTCTTAGTAATGCAACATTATACATAAAGCTGAATAACATCCTGTGAATTACGCTCTCTTCATTACTCCACTGTACGTTTTTCAAGTTAAACGTACAAATTCAGAATGTGAGTAGCCTACTTACCAGCTGGTCTGTTATATATTTCACATATCACACTGATCATATCTTGGTTTATAGTTAGCATGATAAATGAAAGCCATTAGTACTGCACTAAATTACTTCACGTTAAAAAAAAAAAAAAAAACAAAACAGAAAAACACAGGGAAACAAACATAGTACAACAAGGATTTGTTGGGACAAAAAACAGGCATCAAAGGCTTTATTTTTCCACTGCTCCCTGGTGAGAGGGGAGAAAATCTATAAGACAGATGGGTCAGTCTGAGCGGCTGGCATGAGACGAGACTGCCAGCTCCACTCAGACTGAGATGTCGCTTTGCCAGGTGACGTCTTGGTGGCCTCTTTGTCTTGCTTCCCAGGGAGAACTTTATTCCCCCGGTGGCTCCCAGACAACCCATCCACCGCCCACTGACAACGAGCCCGGCACACGGTACACCAAGTGTTGTCCATGCAAATAGATGTATCTCCTGTTCTTGTATTAAGGTTTCCTCAAGAGGCTGCTGTTGGCTGGGCATAAGCTTGAGACACTTGTGGACAAACAAAGCCTTCATGGGATTCAAAGAGCACTGTGTCATGATTAAACTACATTTACAAACAACCAACAGTGTCCAGCACACAAGTGAACAGTGGTAGCTATGTACATACTACATGCTATGTGTTTATATGAGGGGTATCTGTGATTTGTGCTGCCCATGGAAACTGGTGCCCTTAATAGGTATTTGGAAGATTGCGATGGGGGCATTCCTGTTTAATCTTCATTCTGTATGTTACGGTTTACTTACTTTCCTGACTGGGTATAAGCCCATTCCCAATACGGGGTCATTTGATAAAACCACACATATACTATTCAGCAATATTGTATTGCACTGCCATTACAGTGCTTTCAGAAGTGGTTCGGCTTGTGACAAAACTGAGGCACTCAGCACATATTTGCAGGGAATGTTTTCAAAAACACTGGCAAAGCCACGGCCAGCACCTGTCGAGACCAGTCACAGGCACTGGAATGCCTGAGCGTGTTTCATCGCAGAGCATAGCCAGTGGGTGCTGGCCCCGTGCAGAATTCCAGGGCTTTGCTCCTGCCTATTGCTGTAAAAAGCAGCCTTTGAATTCTGCCACTCCATGCTAACAAGAGCCATACGCTGTGGCTTAGGGTACCTGTAAAATGTTGGATTGGCTAAACTGAGGCCTATTTTTCAGCACAGAGATTATCATTAAACCGTTAGGCTGGTGTTGGTTAGCCATCCATAGTATTCTGTTTCTCTTTCTGAATTAGCTTGCACCAAGTTGCAAGATCGTACTGGAATTACCCAGTCCTGGTGTCATTTCAGGGCTAGCTACATTTTAACATTCCTTTTCAGTAGTATATAGTTTCAGGTTATAAGACAAAAACTATAAACAAACAAAAAACATCAATACACAAAGCAAGACATTTATCAGGACCATCTTACTTTGCAATAAAATTCTCTCAAATCATATAGAGAGTAAATCAGTGTATAATTATCATAATCGCTTGCCAAAATATTCCTGGTGGGAAAGCTGAAGCAGATTTATGTGTCTGGAATACCCCGGTTCAGTATTCTTTAATCCCCATTTAGGTCTGCCGAAGTGCCTGTGGTTCTGTTTTGTCCTGAAACCCCCTGGTGTGCAAATAAAGGCACTGCACATCTCGCAACTACCGAGCTGTCAGACTGATCCGGCCGGTACAGACGGCGTGCGTCTGCACTCTCATATCCAGCCTCCCCTCCCCCTCCCCCTCCCCCGTGTGACGTGGGCTCCCGTGGGCAGACTGGACACAGCTCCAGAGCGGAGGGCGCCAAGTGAGGAGGTCACATGTAAGGGCAACGTGCACATAGTGACCAGCAGAACAGGGGATAACACAACCACCATGCAGCCGGGGAAAAAGCGTCAGACAAGCAGGGCTGTCCTTCTTCAGTCATTTGCGACGGCGCCCCCCGCCCCAGCCCGATTAGTAGACATAATCTTTGAAGCATAATTAGGTTCTCAGATCCGCACGCACACGGTTACATGCACCTACACTGCAGACGCGTGCACTTATGCACAAATAAAAAACACACCACCATTGCACAGGTGTAGCGTTTTTAAGTCCACTCACAAACAATGAAGCCCTTAAAAATAACGTGAACTAGGTCAAAACTGAAGTAAATCAGAGAGAGAGATTGTTTCGGCCAAGGGAATATGTTTCATGAAGGCAATACTGACCGACGCAAAATTTAATCAGTTGAAACTCATTCATTTCATTAAAATGCCCTTCAAAGTTGTACTTAATCCCATTGCATGTTGCTTTCTGATGGCTGTTAATTTTTTATACGCACCCTTGCCAGCATTCCACATCACTAAATATACGGGCTTGTTATATGTATGATTTATCTAGCAATTAAATGATGCAATATTTAACAGCCATACATTTTGCAATCGCGATAAATAATACATTAAACACGAATCAATTGCGAAAGTATTCCTGAAACCGAAAAAAATAACAATGACTAATTGCACATTTTGACATCTGAGATGCAGTCCGAGAAACAAGCTGCTGTTTACATTTGTGATAATGTGTTCTGGCACCAGGGCGTGGGCTCGCAAAAAAAAAAAAACGCACACGCATAGAAGTGGTTCAGAAGGAATCGTAAGCTGCTCTCTCGTACAATGAACACACGACGAAAATGTTGCCTCACTGTTCCTTTAAACTGCGAACATGAATAGGAAAGCTGCCAGCTGACGAGAGTAGAGAGAATGGCAGAAAGAGTACGTTACATTAAAGCAAAACCACAACCGATAAGTTACTGAGTGACAGGGAAGGAGTGCATCACGGTATGAGTATGTGGT
Organism: Mormyrus iriodes; assembly: GCA_011763525.2. Classification (NCBI taxonomy): domain Eukaryota; kingdom Metazoa; phylum Chordata; class Actinopteri; order Osteoglossiformes; family Mormyridae; genus Mormyrus; species Mormyrus iriodes. Next base: position 982,976 of record JAAGVU020000084.1, on the reverse strand, counting down.
AAGGGAGGCTCTCTCACTAGCAGAATACTATGCAATGCTTTCCTACCTTTCCCAACAGGCCCTTTATATTATCAGTGAAAATACTACAGCTGTAGCATCAAAGGTGCTCTTGTTTTAATATCAACCCTACAGTTGATATTATCGCAAGAGAAGCTGGTTAGTAAGGAGGAACTGTAAAGTACTTTCTTACCGCGATATGGTTTTAATACACTGATGAGGTGCATTAATGTTTCAGTGCACACAGGTGCCATAAAGCAGGGAAAAATGTGGACGGGTCCCAGGGGCCCCTGAGTGACTGCGGCCCCCAAAAATTTGCAACATAAACCGATTGATCTGGGTTGGAGACCCAATATAATACGCTTGCATGGGGCCCAAAATCATTAGTGGTACCCCTGTCAGTACAAAACAACTTTTCTTTCAGTAAAGAAAAGACTTAACGAGGTTTACAATCTATATTTAGTTAAATGGACTCTGTATTTAAGCTGACTTGAGAGATGCTTTCTGTATTCGGTGTAACTTTAAAGTGAAGTAATACTCCATTAAGAAACAGACCATTACAGATGGAAAAATCCACAATTTACAACTGTGACCATGAATAAAGGATAAAAATGTTACAAAGTTGAGCATAACATACTTATAAACATATTTCCCATATATTGTGAATAAAAATATAGCCTCAGTAAAACAAATGTTTAAAATCACATAGCATTATACAAAAGTGCATTTTAAATACATCTGCTTGCAGGGAAACAAGTTTCTGAGCTTTCATGGCTGATATGAAATTTCTGTTCTAACATGCAGTGAGTAAATATCCTTCCAGCATTACTGACATTAAACACAGTGCAAACATGTTTCCTTTGGAATGTGCAGTTGATCTCAGTATAAGTGCTTATAGCAGCTCCTTCCTGCAATCTTAGGGTCCACGGCACGGGTCTTAAACATCAGATGTAAATGTCTCCGAAAGACAGGCAAAAATCAGTCCATAACATGGCAGGCCCCTCTTAGCTCATGTGCAAGAGATGACACTCAAAATTATGAGAATTAGTGGAGACCATGGATACTGACCAGACTAACAGCTTGCTGTGTGTGGAGAGACCACGTTTTGTGCAGGGACGTTGCTCTGTGCGGGGACGTCACTGCACCAAAAGGGTTGGAGACCTTGCTTTGTTCAGGGACTTCATTGCATTCAGGGACATCATTTTGTGCGTGGATGTTGCTGTCTGCAGGGACCTCACTGCATTCAGAGGTATTGTTTGTGTAGGGACGTTGCTGGGTTCAGGGAGCTCACTGCATTCAGAGACATTGTTTTGTGTGGGGACGTTGCTGGCTGCATGGACCTCACTGCATTCAGAGAAATCGTTTGTGTGGGGATGCTGCTGGCTGCATGGACCTCACTGCATTCAGAGAAATCGTTTGTGTGGGGACGCTGCTGGCTGCAGGGTGCTCACTGCATTCAGAGACATCGTTTGTGTGGGGATGTTACTGTCTGCATGGACCTCACTGCATTTGGAGACATTGTTTTGTGTGGGGAGCTCATTGCTTTCGGCGACATGGTTTTGTATGGAGACCTTGCTGCATTTCTGGACATCATTTTGTGTAGAGGCATTGCTAAGATCAGAGACATCATTGCTGTGTATGGGACTCAGGATTTTGACGGTACAGTTCATGCTCTGGTTTCTCCATTAAGTTTCAATCTCCATGGACAACTGTTCATGGTTCATAACTTGTCAGGACCTCACACAAAGAAGGTACGTGTACACCACATTATTTGATAAAAATTCCAATCTCTCATTGGTTCCCCCTACAGATAATGGCTAGGAGCCCAGGTCTGTCCAAAAGCCTCATAGCATTTCCCTTTTGGAGTGCCCTCATGAATGACAAATTACTCCATGTGTGTTAAAAGCAAAGGGCAGATCTCAGGAAAGCTATAGGTCCAATTTGAGTTTGTGTAGCTCGTGGTCGATGTCCTGGTTGAACTTGGAGAGGGTCTTGCGCAGACGCAGGGCGGTGGGCCGGGTCTTGGGGTCCTGGAACCAGCACTCCTTCATGACTTTGGCAATGGCTGCGAGAATCTGGACCCAAAAGGTGAAATTCACAATGTGGTGTTTGCTGCTCATCTCAGAGACGTGCTTCAAGTACAGAAGGTGAAATAAGGCCTCTGAAAAGATGTAAGTAGCAGAAGTGATGCTGACCTGGTGTGCGGGTGCATGTGCAGGCGTTACATACAGCGTTATGCAAAAGTCACAGGCTGTCTAGGAAAATTATGCTTAAATTACCTTTATATTGGTGAAAAACTATGTGTGTCAGCTTGGCCATTTCAAAACCTCTTCTAAAGTCAACCCAGTATTTGCAGTAACCATCCAATATATTCATGTATTCGTTGGGTCAAGCACTAATGAGTACCTCATGAAGTAAATTAACTAATTAAGTTAATGAATTAGGTGAGCTGGTGATGAAATTTAACAAATACATGGAATGGCTGTGGTGGCCCTAAGGAGTGGTTTAGAGACTGAAACAGTATTCTTCTAACCATCCAACAACATATCAGTAACTTTCTGGAGAACAGAAGAGATTCTTGTTATTTTTAATTATGTTACTATTCATTTGCATATATTCTGATATCAGAAAATATACACTTACTACCCCAATAAGTAACATTTTCTTTGATAGCCTCAGACTTTTGCATGGTGCTATGTAGCTAGTGCTGAGAGTGCAGGTCTGGTGATTAATTTCCTGATACTCCTTAATGGCTGAATTTCATTGTTATACACAGAGCCTTGTCTTTAGCTAAAACTCTTATTCTGAACCACATTCACGCATATCTTCCACACAAAATATTAAAAGAAACCCCTTTCCATTCCTGCCTTTGTTTGCTGACATAACATCGCATTTCCTAGGAAGTAAACCTGAAGCTGCCAAAATTCAGGTCACGCTGGGCAAACGATCCCAGATCTGACAGCTTCTCAGGGCCGGTTTTCTCACCGGGTGGGAGTGCAGGCGGTTATGGAGGCTGGGCGTCTGCTGGTCCACACACACCACCTTCTTCATCTGCTCGAAGCTGGGATCTGAGGGCACCAGGTCAAAGAAGGGGGGGCGGTACTCCTCAACGATCCCTGAGTGTGGGTGAAGACATACCAAGAAGGCTCAAAGTTTGTCCGTCCATCCATCCATAACTGCATATTCAGTATGGGGACTTGGAGCCTATCCTAGGAGGCAGAGGGCCCAAGGCAGCCTGAATAGGATGCCAGTTCATTGCAGTTTACATACAGATTTGCAAAGGTATGAGATTTTCATGGTATGATAACTGTCTCAGGAAATCTCACAGTTTCACAGTTTCATGGAATACAGTATTTCGCTATTATTATTATTATTATTATTATTATTATTATTATTATTATTGTTATTATCAGTTACAATGACCCTTAAAGGAATGAAAACAAGGGTCATTTTTGTTGAACAAACGATTTATTATAGCTGAAACCTGAAACACTTTTTTTAATGGAACTATGCGTATAAAGTGTCCCTTATGGAAATAAATTAAGTAAATAAGAGAGCTGTACATCTCACATGCGAAGAACTTAGAAGGAAACAAGGAGCAGGATCTTTAAAAAAAACATAATCTCACTTCAGATAACGATCAATAAAACATATCGCTATTGAGCTAAATATACATTAATAATCTAATAAAATATATTGGTTACACTATAAAGCTGAGCGTAAATGATTTTTTAATAATAATTAAGAAAAATACACAATTTTTAAAGCATTCGTAAACGTATTTTAGTGACGTAAATGCTTGCTGATATTTTTTTCCCCACTCTTATGATCCAACTGATTTGGATTGATATAAATATGGCTGAAACAAACGCAAAATTTCAAGCTCCGTATTTCAGTCCAGAGTGAACCAAAGTGTGGCAGAACACCATGTCACTGCGGAGCAGCAATTTCAACTGATGAAAATATAAACGCTTATTTCAGATATGAGATATTTAGGTAATAGTGTTGATCCAAAAACTGTAAATAGACAACTGGAGTGAGTTCTGAAATCAAACAAAGAGTGAATGCAATGACAAGCACAGAATGATTTTTTTCAGTCAGTGGAATCAGTAACACCAGTTCTCGCTAAAGGATTAAGCGACCACTGTAGTTTGCTGTTACTGTAGACAACATATGATTACCATAAAAAGGCAGGACAAACAGATCGGACAGAGCCAGGAAATGTCATGTGGTGCACGCATGATTGAAAATGTAAGCACGGACGTGTGCGTTACAATTTGGGCAGGTGGTACAGATTGGGTAGTGACACGCTGGAAGAGATAACATAACAGTGCCAGTTGCCAAGTCGGACTGACAGGCAGAGATGCTCACACACTGGTGAGATTCTCCGTTCGGCTGCATTAAAAAAAAAAATCAGTAATAAACAAATGTACATAGTTTGATAAACATCGATTTCCGTACAGTGGTATATACTGTAAAACAGGGCAGTTTATAGACATTAATTAGCCTAATCACATATTTTTGGATTGTAGTAGGAAACTGGAAGACCCAGACCCCACACACAGAACCAGGGGCTGTGAGGCTACAATGTTACCCACTTAGCAGTGGCACCACCCTCAGCACCATAATCTATGGATTACAGTTTATTCTACGCAACAAGGTCCTCGTTACCGGGCTCAAGGAAGGAACAGTTGTGGGTAGCACCCGGGCCATCAGATTTTAGCTGTGTCTCGATTTCACTGCCGCTGTCCTCCCACGCTCTCCTTCCTATCCCTCCCTTTTTCAGTCCCAGCTATCCCCTCAAAACCTCCAGGGAAAAAATGCCTAAACTGAACTTTCTACAGACCTAATATTACCCCGCTGTCCTATTTACAGAGCCCGCAAAAAAGAGACCACAAAAGGGCTTTCCGAACTGCTTCTGATTGAAAACTCAAATCCTTACCTGTGTTTCTGATTCTGTGAGTCTGATTCCAGGTCATTTTATCAGAACTTTCTTGCTTACACAAGTTACCTGTCTGGAATGATAAAGGCCTAAAAACACAGCAGGACTCCGGATTTAGCTGAGGAGCAGGAATGAAGTCGCTTACCGTTCACCACAGTCCGGCGGGAGATCTCCCACAGCACCAGGCCCAGGGCCCAGATGTCAGTCTGTTTGTAGGAGGTGAACTTGTCAGTCCGTATGGTCTCATCCAGAACCTCAGGGGCCATGTAGCGCTTGGTCCCGACCCGAGGATTGTTTCCGATGTCCAGATAGTCACCGGTCTCACAGTGCATAACAGCCAAGCCTGGGGGGGGACACCGGGTGCATCAGACGTAGACTGGGCCTGAACGGACAGGGGTGGCGGGCGGCTGTGTAGGATAGGGCTCAGAATCTAAGATTGGAAGCTTGTAGGTTCTAATCCCATCGTTGAATGAGTAGTCGCATATTCATTGGGCCCTTAATGCTGAAAAATGCTTCAGGGATGCCAGATAAACGGCTGACCCCTCACTCTGACCCCAGAATTCACTCTCACCTGTATATGTCTGTAAGCAAGATGGGATATACAAAAACTAAACAATGCCTATGTACTTGTACGAATGGCAAATAACATATCATTATTATTATTATTATTATTATCATCAGGTGGAATATAAAGGCAAACCAGTCTTAAACAAAGAGCGTGCCATAAAATCCCCCCTATGCCGGGCTCACCCAGGTCGGCAATGCAGCACTGCCCATTCTTCTTGACCAAGATGTTGCGGCTCTTGAGGTCCCGGTGGGCAATGGCTGGCTTGCCCTGCATGGCCAGGATGGGCATGTGGAGGTGCACCAGGCCGTTGGCCACCGACAGGCACATGGTTAAGCAGCTGTCAGGCTCGAGGCTCTGGTGCTGCAGGACGTCGTAGAGTGAGCCCAGCTCGTGGAAGTGCGTGATCAGCCACAGCTGTGTGCTGGAGTTCTTGGACGTCATGTCTGACCCGATGAAACCTGAAGTTCAATGGGGTACAAACAGAGGAAACTTGGCGGCCCTCTCTTTACAACAAACACATGTAAACAGTATCTGATTTACTTGACTCTATGTACTTGTGTTTTTATGCAGCAAAATAAAAATGAAACCCCATTTACAATACTCTGGCATGACTCACAGCATATCTGACAGAGCAAGCCTTACAAAAACAATACCTGTCAAAAGGTTTACTATAATGAATGCAATGGAACACTCTCTAACTACCTGCTTCACAGGAAGATTATATAATTGAATTCACTACACTGGAAGGCTACAGCTGTATTCAGTTTTCTCCATCTGATTTTTTCACAACAGGGAAAGCTCCATTTTTTTAAAGCTATGGGGTAGTAGAAACTCTTCAAGGCTGACCTGGAACATCATAACCCAAATAATATCCAAGCAATCTAAGATATTAAGAGCATGTGAAACTGCATGATAACATGGGTGTCAGCCATGTCTGTACTTCTCTCATCTGAAGCGGAGCGCCAGGAAGCTCAAGGAGAATGTTACATGCTCTACAATGTCAATAAGATGAATGAGAGTGATGTTTCTCTTTCTTTACCCTCTTATCTACTTTTTATTACATCCGTTAAACAAAATAAATACCTGCTAAAACTCCAAGGGATTCAGTTACCAATACATACATAAAATATATTCAAGCACATGGACGGATCTATTAGCTGAGTGGAGCCTGACTCAGAATATAGATGCACAACGCCCTCTGGTGTCTGGGGGTGGGGTCTCACCTAAGATGTTTTCATGCTGAAGCTGCACAGTGTTGTAGATCTCGGTCTCGCGGAACCAGGACTGTTCGTCCCGGGAGGAGAAGATTTTCACGGCCACGTTCTCCCCCATCCAGGTTCCCCGCCACACCTCACCATAGCGTCCTTTCCCTAAAATAGTCACATGACGCAGAGAAGGTGAAACACGGCTGTGCTGATCCCTTCTCCTTGCCAAAGAAAGACCACGTCAGGTCAGTCCTCGACGATGAGCCTAAACTCTTGGGAGCAAGTCTGTGTATTTGTGAGGTGGAATGCGGCATCTTTGTTTGCTGTGAACATTTGTCCTGCTCAGCATGGGGTGGGAGGACGGTGGGAGCTTTTGCTTTGGAACATGTCGCACCAACGCACTCAACCAGCATTATCTGCCGGGCCACGGTCCTCTGCACCAAGTAGGGCAGGCCAGTGCCACTGCCAGACGTGCAGAACTCATCGAACATATCCTGTGGGAGACAGGAAGCCATTGAGACACACAGGGTACCCTGCTTCCTGGCACAAAGTTGATCATTTTCCTCTCCCGCGGCTGCCCAGAGTCCTACCCCGTACGTGGGGTCGCCCTTGGTGGACACCTTCAGCGCTGTGACCCCATCGTCTTCCCGCTGACACCGCTTGGCCTGCCACTTCCTCCAGCACCAGATCAGCCCGGCGAGTCCAAAACACAGGACAGGCAGCGCCAGAAGGGGTGCGGCCACCAGCACCGCTGTCTCATTGACTGCTGTTTGTGCAGAGAGAGGGCGTCAGAGGGAGCACGCCCAGCGTTAAGCTACATGCTTTCTCAACATTAGTGGTAATTGTGAAGAAACCCATGTTGAATTTATCTGAGTTGAGCTCTTCGCTGACAAACTGTTCATTTTGGATCGCAGTTAATTACTGAACAGTTATCCAGCTCATTGCCTAGTTCAACAGCTCACCTGCACAAAATATATATAATATATATAAACATAGACACTGCACTTATAAATTGGACACTCACTCATGCTGTACAATAGTAATGGTGCTAAAGTGGGGAGCACTGTGGCCTCATATCTTCAGGGTACTGGGTAAGGTTCCCCTAAAGGTGGTTGGTGTCTCCACATAACCCATAATGTTTGTGTACCCTGTGACAGACTGACTTCCCCTACAATGTCCCCTGCCTCATGCCCTGCACTTCTTCAGGGACTCCTGGCATACCGCCACCCTGCATAGAATAAACAACACTGGAAAATGGATAAATGAAGAGTGACTCTCAGCCATAGTACTCTTAATAACCACTAGGCGCCAGCAATGTGCCATTCTCTACCAAGGAATTCATAACGTTATCCTTCCCACTCTCCTTCCTGTTCTCCACACTGCTGGCAGGTGTGGTGTGGCTGACCTGGGTCCACAGGTGCGGTGATGTTGCCGTTACAGAGGTGAGAGGAGCAGCACTTGGTGAAGACCTCGGGCAGCGTGACACACTGCAGCTGCTCATCCACATCAAAGCAGCCCCTCTGCTCCCGGCCCTCCACCACAGTGAAGTAGCACCAGTCGCCCCAGCAGGTGTCGCTGTCGCATTCTGTACTCTTGCATGTGCACAGAACTTTCCCCTTAGAGGCCAGCTCTGCAGAGGGGTGGGGTGGACAGTGAGGTATTGAGTGAGGTATTGATCAGTTTTTGTAACAGATCTGGAACTGGATTATCACCCATGAGCAAACACTGTTCTCACTGGAGTCTCACCTAGTCCACAAACAAAAGCTAACAAAAAATACACGGCCCAGAAATATCATTCAATGACATTTTCACATCTAAGTAGGCAGCCACTACATCCTTCTCCTATTCGGGGCAATTTCCCTTTAACAGAGCCTGTTTTCAGGGGGGATGCATCATGGGAATAGAGCCTGGTGCCATGGGGATCCCAGTGCATCATGGGAATGTAGCAGTGAGCCCATAGCAGCAGGAAAACGCACACACCCAGCCTCCTATTGTTTCGGGGTGATAAGAGTACATCTCCAAATATGTGTTTGACAGTGTGACACACACACACACACACACACACACACACACACAGTCCACATATTCATATCTTTATGAGGGCTCTCCATTCATTTCTATAGGTATAACCGTAATCCCAATTATGATAACCTTTACCTGTACCCAGCCCTAACCTAAACCACAATTAGCTAAACATAATACAAGACTTCCGTCTATTTTAGTTTTTTGATTGCATTCACAGATTTTTACAAAATTGAAATTATCCTTGTGGGGACTGAAAAAATGTCCTCACAAGGTAAAAAGTTACAGGTTTTTATCAAATTGTGGGGTCACACACACACACACACACACACACACAGTTTTAGAGATTCCAGCTTAACTACATGCCTTCAGACTGTGGAAGTCCACACAACACAGGAAGAACATAAAAACCCCCCCTCACACACACAGACACACACTTTTGAACCCCCATCATTAGATGTCACACCACCGTATCACTCAGTTTATATCTATCCACACATTAAGTTACAGATTTCTACACTCATAAATGTCAGCACACAGAAGCCTCACTCACTGACTGCAGCCCAATGGGTTTTTATCCAAGGATATTTAAAACGCTTATGCTTAACGTCTTAACTTGTGCAGCTGTACCGTTTGGGTGCTTTAAAGGGGAGGCACATGATGTGTGAGATTCAGGCAGGAACGTCACTTACGCTGCGGAGCTCCTGTGGAGCGCAGGGTGAGATGAAGGAGAACTAGGACCACCGCTGAAAGAGCATACATCTCTGTCGGGGATGTGAAAGGGCCGCTGTCAGTGTTAAGGGCTTGCAGGGCACAGATATACCACACAAACATGCGATATATCACTCTGAGGAGTTGAGTGACAGATAATTATCAGAAGGACCTTTAATTCACATTCTGCTCCTTATCACCTATCCTGTCCCTGTTATCTTGACAATCTGTGATGTTGGCACTTCCCATCCCGCACACGCTAGGCTGGGCGTTGATGGAAGCGGGTAAAGGAAAATACGGGACATGCAGAAGTGAGGTGGGCCGAATTGGTCTACAGAGTCCCTCAGAGGAGCACTGTACTGGATGGAGGAGCTCCAAGTAGCATGTGGCTCAGGGTTAGGACTCTGTAGCTATAATCGGAAGGTCTTGGGTTCAAGTCCTGTGGTCAGCTCAGTGATTTTAGCATTGATTTCACCCTTAACCCCAATTGTGCCAGGGACTAACTGACCCAAATTTGTCAATTGCCCTTGGATCAAAGTGTATGTTAAATAAATAAATGTATTGCGCTGATTGCAGGCGTCTGCCCCAGTCCAGGCCACAGCTCCGCAAGGAAACACCACTTATAAAACACGTACAATGTAACTGGGAATAGAAAATATGGAAAAAAAGAGCTTCTACGATCTTCTAAAAACAATTATGAAAACCCCAGATAAATATTATTCTGTTTTTTTCAGCCACAAAGTCTTGTGTTTGCAAGCACCATTTCCCACTTTCTAAGAACCCAGCAAGGCTCTTCCACAGCCTGGATGTTCGATATGCAGAAATGACACCTTCCGGCCAGTGAGACAATACACCCAGCCATATGGTTTATGTGAAGGTCAGTGCATGTCATTCATAATAAATGTTAACTTTCAGAAACGGAGAGGTCAAGCATCTCATTCTGCAATGCATATATCTTATCAGAACTCCCACACACAAACAGCACAAGACAGGCAATTAAATATGTCTACTATCTCCAATTATAGGCATTGTGCCAGTCTAGGTGTTTGACTTAAATTTTTATACAAAATCAATGTAGTGATAGACTGATCTTGAGGATCATTCATAGCCTTCAAACGCAAAAGTACGAATAATATAGACATGAAAGTACAAAGAGACCATTTCATATTTCAGCTGATCTCATCAAGAAAGTCATAAATTTGAAATGTATTCGCCTTCGGTTATACAGAAATATGAGTCTGAATTTCATAAATGTTACCCTGACCAGAGTAAGCCGTTAGAAGATGTATTAGATATACTTAAGTGGTATAAACCAGTAGAACACAAAAAGCGGAAAACGACATTCCCATTCTTCTCCAACAGTCTACAAGCCAAAAGAATCTGGAAAAGAAAATAAAGACGCCGATTAACTAGCAGTAGTTTAAATGAAGTTATATAGCGAAGTGGATATATTTGTCATAGCGTGTGCCCAGGCGACCAGCATAGATCGCAGCCTGGACGGACGGCACGTCCAGATCATATGACGCCTGATAACATGCATGTCATCGCCGTGGCAAAGCTCCGAAAAGCCGCTAATCTCCAGAAAAGAGACTGATCTTACAGTGGAAAGGCGGTATGGCAGTCACAAGTAAACAAATATACGTTAAAACTTTACAAGCTTGTGTTAAAGTGACAATAAAGAAAAGCGAGATTAGAACAAAATGAAATTTCCGTTAGATAAATGTATCATGAGGCTTATCCTGTTAGGACGGCGGTGCACTTCACTTATCAAAAACAAGCTTTTAACGTGGGCTACGAAGCCTAACTTTGAATACATTTTGATATGTATCATCCAGATGAAATTGTGAAAAAGTCTTTGCATTTTACCTGGATGTTTTCTTCATGTACGTACAGAATGAATTCTTTCCTGTCCTGTTTTTTTTCTCTTTTTTTTATGCAAAATCCTTTAATTCAGATCAGAAAGACAACGGTCCATTGAATTAATCCCGTCTTCTGCTTCTCTCTCTTGTTTTCCGATTTTAGGTAAGGCACATAAATTTCAAATGAACTATTTTGACTCTACAGTCTCATAAGCGCTAAAAAGTTACAAGGATTACGGCATGGTGATTATTTATGAGATCTGGAGATCTATTCTGGAAGAAACCTCCGGCAGTTATCGGGCCTATCTCTTGAGAAATCTTTCACCGACGAACCGGCGAAACAGCTCCGAATCGCATTCCCGGGTCTCGGTCCGCATACTCCCGATCTCAGTCCCACAAAGCTTGCAGGGCTCCCGTTGCGAAATTCGCTTTCCCAGCTGTTTTCCTGTTCATGGTATTTTATCACGCATTTCCGGAGCTTGTGGTCCGAAAGCAACGAGTTTTGCGCGTCGTATTTGTGTGTCCCAGTCAACAGGGCCCCCTTCCCCATTACACGTTATAACTAAAAACTTGAATTTCGGGTACACTGCCAAGAAGCTGGCAAAGGAATAAGATGCCAAATCAGGAGAAACTCGAGCAAACAGGAAATGCTTCCCAGAAATTAAAGTTGTGAGAATGTTCCTGAGAATGTCTGGTCACTGTTAAAATTATACAAACATTTTACTACCAAACCCAGAATTCGCCTTTTTTTCCATTCACAATTTATACAGAATCCAGGAAAACGAGTCACTACATATGTTTTAAATTTGACAAAACACGACCTTTCCCACTCTTGAACAGAAGTGCTAAATATTTTTTTCTTTAGGTGGTGACGGTAGTAATGTTTAATAATTGATTGATTGCACTGGAAATTACATTTCAGCTAATATGCGTTGGTTTATCAGGCCTAATAAATTCCTCTTTCTTACAATTAAGAAATAAATAAACACCATTCTACGTACTCATCCATTTTCAAGCTGCTTACCCTGGTCAGGGGGCTGGGCTTAGGGGTGGGGGCATTTACATTGCCCCTCCTGCCCTTATATTATGCACATCTCTAAGGCCCACATCTGTCATCTATTCTGCTCTATTTTTGCTATTTTTCACCAAACAAGTGATACTACATCATTTAAACATTTATATATAAATTCAGGGTAATTATATCATTCTCTATATGCTGATGATAACTGTCCCCCACCACATGCAATTTTATTGTCAGTCCTAAAGACTCTATGAGCATCTTTCATATTTTAGTTTCCCCTTCATTTACTTACCAGAGTATAACAGCCAGTTTGTTGCTCTATGGGTTAGAACTGTGTGACTGATTAGAAGGTTGCTGGTTCAGATTTTTTGGCTGGAATTGAAATGTTATCATTGGGCCCTTCAACAAGGCCCTTGACCACAAATGCTCCAGGTACACTAGCTGACCCCACTCTCTGATCTTCATTTGTATGTTGTTTTGAACAAAAGTGTCTACTAAATAAATGTATTTATGCAATGTTCTTGTCAGAGGTGGAAAGTTCAGGTCCAGAAAGTGAAGATGCACACCAAGGTTTTGTTTCAACCAACCAATTGAACATAAAGAGTTACAGAGTACTCAACTGGTTGGCTGAAACAAAATCTTGGTCTGGATTTGAACTTTGTGGACCTGAACTTTTCACTTCTTGTTCTTGTCTCAGGATAAGTGTGTAAAACTTTCAATCAGAATTATAAAAAGACTGAGGATAGTCTGAGTATTTTCATCTCGGTCCTTGTAGACGGAGGTGGATTATCATTCCAGAATATGAATCACAATGACAAGGGAAAGAAAGTACACATTGTTTGAGAAGGGCACTGTGTAAGAAGCACTTTATCACAAAAGGTAAATAAATCACCATCCCAAGAAGGAGTTCAGTATCAGGGGTGATGTGACGTCATGGAGGCCATAACGCTTAGAATTTTTCTCCACAAAGTGTCTAGAGAAGTTTCAGATTCAAATGTTAATAGAAACCTGAAGTTTGACTTGGCTCATGGGACAAAGTTCGGAAATAGCTGACTACAATTATAGGGTGGGAGCCCAGAGGTCCAGCCTGACCCCCGACCAGAAGCAGACAGGCACGCCATCTTTAATTGTCTTGTTGAAGGATGAACACTAGGAGTAAAAGAAGACAAGGGCCCACTGGCAGATTGACGGCTGGCATCAGTCTTGTTTGGTCTTACTTTGTCTTTTTGACTTTCACCCTATCAGATGATTCTTTTTCCTTCTTCTCCATTTCTTGCATTTCCCTCACCTTCTGTTTCTCCTCCTTGATCTCCCTGTACTTCCACTTGGGTGGCTCCAGGTAGCCCCTAGTTTTCTTCCTTGTCTTCTCCCTCCTGGGCGTGGCCTCTCCTGATCTGACCACCTTGATCTGGGGGATGCAGCCAGCTGGGAAGACACTGTTGTGGTTGCTGGTGCTCCATGAGACGAAGCGTTGCACCCCACTGAAGGTCATGGAGAACGTGCTGCCTCTGCAGGGTGTGTCAGGGCAGTAGGAGGCCAGAGAGGTGCAGGCGGAGGAGGACACAGAGGGAGGGGATGAGGAGATGGAGCCAGTGCTGTGCCTTACAGAACGTTCCTCCAGCGCGTTCACCGAGAACTGCTGAATCAGCTCCGACACGGCTAGGCGCCTCTTGCCCAGCTCTGGGGGGCTGTTGGGGCAGAGCGGGCGACATCCGGTGACCACCAATGGGCTGTGGATGCTAGTGGTCATTCGCACCATATGATCCAGCACACCATTGTTCCGTTGGTCCTGGGGTAACTGAAAGGAGAAGGTGGAGTGTAGGCATCTGGAAATCTGCTTCCTCCTGTTCCTGGCCACTGCAGACTTGTTCACCAGGTACTTCAGCTCCGGCCACTCCAGGACGTAGGTCTCACAGAACTGCTGTGCCTTGGGCTGCATGTGGAGTCGCTGGAGCACCTGGAGGGTCTCGAAGCGTCCCGTCTTCAGGGCCCACTCCTGTGCGCACTTGCGGTGTGTGGTGTCCACTGCATTCAGATCCGCACCTGGGAGAGAAAAATGGGGTAAGAACATGAAGATGAAGGAGAAACTACGGAAGCAGCTGGTTTACATAGTGTTGGACGCCATCTACTCTCATTTTGCGAGAAAAACAGGAAGTAGTAAAATTACTATGGAGATGGGATGAAAAAAGAACCACTGAATTATTGAACATTTGAATTATAAAAGCTTCACGCTGTGCAGTGAGAAATATTATACAAACCCCACAGCTGCACACTGTGCAGTGAGGGATGTCATACAAAACACCACTTCTGCACACTACGCAGTACAAAATGTCATAAAAACACCACAACTGCACACTACGCTGTGAGGAATGTTATAAAAACACCACGGCTGCACACTGCACAGTACAAAATGTCATAAAAATACCATAACTGCACTGTGCTGTGAGTTATATTATAAAAACACCATGGCTGCACACTGTGCAGTGAGGGATGTCATAAAAACATCACAGCTGCACACTGCGCAGTGAGGGATGTCATAAAAACACCAGCGCTGCACACTGTGCAGTGATTCGTGCTGTAGAAACCACCACAGTGAGACACACAATCAAGAGAGGGAATGGTTATGGTGCATAAGACAGTCGTGAATATATACTGTCCACAATTAGCCCTGTGAGTTTACATATGACACCCTAACTCCAGGCAAGGTGAGTGTGACAGACTGCTGATAGTGTTGAGATAAAATTGCCCAGACTTGTCTCTAAACCTCATCAATCCATTTCTTCTGCTTTTGCCTTTTCTGAATATCTTTTAGCATATTGTGGGCTGCAATTCATGTCTTATTTGTGTTTATGATTGTATTTAAGTGTACTTTTAAACTTTGTGGGTCACCACTATTGTGATAACGGACAGATTCACCACATTCCAGCTTCCTTATCTCTTCAGTCCACTGCGGTGTGCTGTCTCTGTCAGTCCTGCAGGCTTAGTGCCCCCACCTCCCTACAATACTGAGCTTGCTGGAGGTTCTTGTCACGTTTTGTCACTCACCAGCCATGAGCAGTGCGATGACGCAGCTACTGCGCCCCTGCATGGCCGCCTTAATGAGCGCCGTGAAGCCGCGGGCATCCCGAATCTCCATATCTGCCCCGGGGTAATAATTCAGGATGTAGTTCAGAATGGTCACATGACCTGAAGGAGTCGGGGCACACAGAGGTTTGGGTTTTCTGTTTCATTAATTGATCACAGTGTGCATTGTAGTTGTTAATTTATTCTCCATGGACTTCAGGTCATGCAGCTCATATTACAGTCTCCTGATGATTTAAAAAATAAAAAGTTCCAAAAAATAACCTTTGCGACACACACAATACTGAGCGAAGGTCACAGGGCACCAAAGAAAATTATATTAAAATTATCTTCATGTCGGTGTATGATTTTGTCTGTCAAAGTGTGTTAGATTAGAAATCTCTCCTAAAGTGACCCCAGTATTTCCAGTTACCATACAATATACCCATGTATTTCTTGAATAAACCACTGAAATTCCATTTTTGGCTAATCAGTACTTTAACAAGTTAACTAATTAAGCTAATTTATTAACTAAGTAAGCTAATGATGAAATTTAATGAATAATAGAGTGTCTGTGGTGCCCCTGAGGAGAGGTTTAGGAACTGAAGCGGTGTTCTTCTACTCTCTCAGAAAAAAGGGCACCAATTTGTATCTTTTATGTCACTGGGGCTGTACCCTCAAGGGCCTGCCAATTGTACCCTAACGAAAATGTTTCTCAGAGTCCATTTCGGTAGCTTAAAAGGTAGAATTACCTATGGCTAGAGTACAATTGGTGGCCCCAGTGACAAAAAAGGTACACATTGGTGCCCTTTTTTCTGAGAGTGTAGCCATCCAACAAGAGACCAGTAACTTTTTGGAGAAAAGAAGAAAGTTTGTTACTTTTTATTGTGTTACTTGGCATTTGCACATTTTCTACATTTCTAAATATACACTAATTGCCCAGATAGTGTAATAGTTGTAAACAGTTTCTTTGACCACTTTAGGCTTTTGCGCATTTCTGTGTATAGAGCACTTACTGTAATCACAGTACACCATGCATTATAGGCACTATAGACAACTCCTGTAGCTGAACGATTAGGGCCCTGTGCCAGCAACACACACAATTGTAATCTTTCTCCCTACTGTGAGGTGCTTTGGATAAACGTGTCAGACCAATGAATAAAATGTATAAGGTGTGCCCTGTAACTCCTGAGTGACGCTTTATAAGATATGGAAATACTCTGTACATTGCCAAGTTGACAGTTCAGTTTTTATCTGTATAACAATGAATAATAAGGGCAACTTTAAAGAAGCTCTTTGAATGGGCCCAAAGCAGGTTAACCAGGATGTTAATGGAAAAGCAGAAGGTGCATTTCTCACTGACCTGCTTGAGCAGCAATCATAAGTACTGTGTTTCCCTCCTTGTCCTGGTGATTGATGTCCAGATAGGGGCAGCTGTGTAGGCCAGAGACAATGTCCAGAAAGCCCTTATAGGCAGCGACCATCAGGCCGTTCTGAGGTCAAATGCAGGGAGACATGGAGGAACCAGCATCAGCTTTAAACCTGAGGTCTGTGTCTGTTTTTCAGCTGTGCCTCCGGTGCTGTGATCATTAGTATTGATGTTTCTCATAAACAGAAACTCAATTGATAAAATAATGATTGAAGAGTCTGTTGAGGAAATGGAGAGCGGGATGACTACCTACCCAGCCATTGATGTCCACCTCCATGACCTCCTCACGTGTGGTGCCCCTTTGTAGGATCTCACGGACAGCTAGGGCTTCATTCCTGGCACAGGCTTGGTACAACGTCATGGTTTGGTCTGCCCTTCTCCTCTGGGACCTATACATGGCGATGACTGAGTTGCCAGGGCGCACACTGCCCGAATCGGCATCATCTGAAGAATAGGGCACCTTCAAAGTCTCCTTGGCTGGACCCCAGCTATGATGAGGGTCTTCCATTCTGCTCCTTCCACCATTGCAATCTTGCCCCCCCCCCAGAACCAGGGGTCATGTGCCGAATGAAGAACCCAACTATTCCTGCATCACAGCTATTCTCTGGGATGCAGGAACATTCATGGCTCAAAGTCTATGCCTTGCCGAAACCTTGGTTTGACAGTTCCCGCAACAGGAAATGATGTAATGAGCACACTTTTCTTATAGAACACAAGGAAGCAGATCACGAGTTTCAAATGAGAACAGTAAGGAGATATCGCATATAGGACTGCTCGTATGCCACTTACCGAACACCCCAGACTGCAAGGAGCAATGATGAAGCAGCAGTGGGGATTTGTTTGGAGCTGAAATCCCTGGACACGGACGGGGTTGTCAGGGAGGATGAACTAAGCGTTTTTCCACACCTACCTCTACCTGTGTGACGTGTGGTGACACATTCCCACCTCCCTGCTAAGGAGCAATATGTAAAGACATCCTCAAAACGATGCACGCAAGGCAGATCATAGCCAGCAAACCAGCTGAAATAAGCCTGGGATGACAGAACGGATGGCATTACCTTCTACATGAGCCACTCTGTTGTCAGTTCTGGCAGTGGATCTGCTTCTTGGGTTATATTAAGAGCTCTCTTAGGAGACAGTGCAGGTCCCTCAAGGAGTCCAGGAGCTACTCACAAGAAAAAGTGTGCTAGGCTTTATTTCCATCACAGAAGGATATCTGTATTTCAAGAGGTACAAATCAGATACTGGGTACAAAATATAGCTTGGCTATATACCTGGGGATGAGAACATAACATATTCTCCTGTATTTATTCAATAATATTTTGATAGTTTGATGCTACTGTTAACAGAGTCATGCCCTTGTCCACACCCCCCACGCTCTAGTTTGGTGTTGCTTGACTTTGCTGGCCCACTCACCACTGGCTCCATCCAGTTTCTGTCATTTCCCCCTCCAGTTTCTAGTTGAGAATGTGTATGAAGGCTCTGGACATTGAAAAGTCTGTCACCTGTCTAGCTGAGTTTCTGAGCTGTGCCTCATGGCTATCGACTCCTGTTTGTCTGCATAGGTAGTAAGAGTTTGTTTGTTTGTCCCATGTTTGGCTTCAGATTTTTCTGTGGAATTCCTACCTTCAGTAAAGTGACTTCTGCCATTGCCTTCTGTCTCTGTGCACTTTGTGTGTGACAACTGGATCAGGGACTTCAAGTGTCTCCTTCACTTGGTTTTGACAGTATCCTATGACACTTAAAGATGTCCAAATGACTCCGTTGGGTTGGATGCATGATAGTGACAGTCAGTGACAGACAATGCTACTTTGTACAGTCAAAGAGGAGTGCCCATGTCCAGGGTGTACCATATATTCTGAGCCCCCTGACAAAATGTCACCTTGGGCCCCCCACCCATTTTTACATATAATATTACATAATCAAGGTCAAGTGTTAGGCCCCCTGAATCTGCCAGGATATCTGTGCCCCTCTGACGCCCCTGCCTGTGTGTGAGGGGAAGAGGCATTCAGTATGGAGACCCCATGTCTGTCAGCCATGTTTCTGTACCTGCTCCCTGTCACTAGCCCCGTCCTGGTGGTTGGAGGATTGTGAAAAGAATCAAGATAAACAGAAACTGGTCTCTGTGAAAAAATGACACAATCCCCCCATGCTCCCCCAGTAGAATTTTTTTCATTCCATCTCCATGCCACATTCACATATAACAGGATGTTGTTTCTGCAACAGGCACCCAGGATGACGCTGTATTGTTAAGCAGGACAATCTGAGCTGGCTGCCTCCTTGGCCCCTAACTTCCTGTTCGCTGCAAGCTTTGGAAATCAGCCTTATGAGGCACAACATGATGGCGACAGAGGCATGCGAATCCAGAGCTCGTCCTCAGCCTGCACCTTGGTTTCGACCCACACGAGAGTCAAAGTGTCAATTCTATTAGAAAGAGGACAAACCGGTGCTCAACTCACAACCTTCAGCAGAGAACTACTAAAACAGATTCGCTGTTCCTTCTCTGTTTGGCTAAACTAGCAAGAAGGTTCATAATGTCTTCACCACTGTTGTTCCGTCACCTTTGAACTGTTAGGATACCACACAGGTTCCCACCATGAGAACCTGTTCACATTTTACCCTCTCATTGTGTCATAGTGACCTTCTGGATGCTAATGCAGAGGGCCTTAAGGCAAACTAGTTGTTAAAGCAGAAGATTTGGGGAGAGGATTAAAAGGGGAGGGTAGACAGGAAGACCTTGGCCTGTACAGTCTTTGAGGTCTATGAGAAATGCCTTTCTCTCCTGCTCTCGTTTACACAGAGTGACTCAAAGGGTTTCCGGCTGTTGTATCCAGGGCTAGGAAGCTGGGTGTACAGGAAAGAAATTTTATGTCTGCAGGAAATTCCCTGTTAATGAAAAAGTGAGCTTCCTCTTCCCGTACCTGTGATCCCAGGTGGTCAGGCCCGTCTAGGACCAATGGATACAGGGCAGTGTCATGCATACAAATTTAAATCATACACTGTTCCATGCAAAATTTCTGTTTTTCTGACCCTGTGCTTGACCATGGGCAGTGGTGGCCTAATGATTAAGAAAGTGTGCTTGTGATTAGAAGGCTGCTGGTTCAAACCCCTAGCCAGCAAGGTACCGCTGAGCTTTCTGGGTGCCAAGTAATAGCTGTCTATTGCTATGTCACATATTGGTTAAATGCAGAGGACACACTTTCGTGCTGTGGTGTGTCAACAATGACAATTAATCACTTTCCCTTGTTTTTATGTTATATGCATTTTAACTAAAGTTTGGGTGAATTTGGGTTGATGGGTGAAGTGTTAGTGGAGAGATAAGACCAGGATGAAGCGATTGCTCTGGGTCAAACATGTGGTTTCACATTGTTTTCTTAAAGATGGCTTTAAAGAGTCCCCGCCTCATATTGTATTAGATTAACCCTCCACCTTCTCCTGTGCCTCTCTTTCAGTGTAATACTTTATTCTCTCAGATAGATTTAAACAGACAGACACTGAGTGTTAATGGCCAGTCACGTGTGAAAAATGTAAAATCACAGCTGTGTGTGAACTGGAGTTTTTAAACATATCTGTGTAAATGGTTTTCCAGCTATACATTGGGTGAGTTCACAGATATTTATGCCCCAGCTCATTCCTGATTAGTCCAAAGGGGCAGCTGTCTGGACCAATACCTTGTTAGCTTATTGACATGTGGCTCTGCAAGTGTAATCACTCCTCTGGGATAGTTGTATATCAATGACCCCAGATTATGCCACTAGATGGGAGATGAGAGCAAGTTTGGCGATGCAGGTCCAGTGATCACAATGTTTCCAGCAAGTCTTTAAACCAGGGCTTTTCAAATCTGGCCCCCAATTCCAAATCTAGGCCTTGTTTTCAGTTCTCCCTGGTAGTTAGCTTAATAATTACTGATTCTGATTGGCCAGAGGCTTCACACTGGCTTATAGGTAAAGGGAGACTGGAAAATCAGCAGTGCTCAGACCTTGAGGACCGTGATTTGAATAGCCCTGTTTTAAATGCCTCAAAATAAGGTTCAAGATTTCTGTGTGAACCCCATGTCAAAAGAACAGCTCTGGATTTCTAATCTTGGGGCACTATCTTACGGGATCAGATGGGGCATTTCAGCAGACACTGAATCATGGGAGTATATAGACATGACACCAAACATGGGCATCAAATCAGTGAGGTGACCTTCTGCTCAGAATACAGCTCATTCTTTAACGATGACATCAGTGCCTGCATTTCTTGGTTAAAATCTTTTAACCCAGGAAGTGTGTTTTGTCGTTTCCTTCCTGCCACCGTAAATGCACAGTCCAATCCAGTGTGCCTTTTTATGCCCCCTGTGCCCACTGGGGCTGGCTTTGTGTTTCTCAGTCATTAAAGAGGAGGGTTTTAAAGCACAAGGCTTTTAATAGTCATGTATATTTGATGGCTATTGACTGTAAGCTTATTACTGGCAGAAGAGGCTGAGATTAGAAAGCTGCGGAAGGAACACACCTCATCTCCGCTCTCACAAGCACAGTCACTGCTAATCTGTTATTTGTGTCTGACTCGAGCAAACGTTACCGCCAGGGTAATGCTGCTGAATTGCAGAAGGTGGCGCTAGTGTGCATGAGACAATAATACAACATTAAAAAAACATTAACATTATACTTCATTTAGCAATTATGTAATTTAGTAATGATTTACTGTGGATGTTTGGATTGTCCCAAAAACTCATTTAGACATAAAAATAAGATTTTGAAGTAAAACTTTCATCCTGATTGATTTTATGAAGAATACCTGCATTTCCCCATTTCTGCTTCATAAACACTGACCTTTGTCTTATATCAATCAGATATTAAAAGCCATACACATTAATTAAAATTATTGAAGCCTGATATCCCTGAAAAGGCTTCCCTTGTGCATTAGTGACCACCTGACTGGTCCCTGGTGGGACCCTGGGGTCGGGCTCAGATCTCTGGAAGGGGGGGGGGGGTTAGCAGGGGCCTGAGCTATGTTTGGCACTGAGTTCATGTGACAGCTGACAGCGCCCTCAACATGCTGGCAACAAACTCTCTCACCCTCCTACAGAAACATATTTTTATTTGTTTGTTTGTTTATTTTATATTTTGTTATTATATATTTTTATAACTATCTGAACCAATAAAAATTTCCTCTAATTTACCACAACTATATTTATAACACATAACATTTTATAATAATAATAATTATATATATGTATGTATGTATATATACACTCACCTAAAGGATTGTTAGGAACACCTGTTCAATTTCTCATTAATGCAATTATCTAATCAACCAATC
>JAAGVU020000084.1:932969-947995 GCA_011763525.2 Mormyrus iriodes | reverse complement strand
GCGTGGGGCGCTGTGAACGGGGTGGGGGGCGGGGGGGGGAGGGGGGAGCGGGGAGGGGAGAGGGGGGGGGGGGGGGGGGGGGGGGGGGGGGGGGGGGGGGGGGGGGGGCAGAGGAGTGGGAGAAAAAAAAAAGAAAAGCAATGGCAAATAGGAAAGGAGGAAGAAACATGATATAGAGATAGGGATGGAGGGAGACAGAGTGATGGAAAGAGCGAGGGAAAAAAGGGGGGTGGCAGGGGGGGGACAGTCTGGAATAGCCAGCAACTTGAGCTGCATGCTCCTCCTCCACTACACCTCCCCTCCCCTCCCCACACTCTCTCCCTCTCGCTCGCTCATTTTCCCCGGCGCTCTCCTAGCCGTTATTTGACCAGAAGCAAGCACAGCGAAAGGGAGCAGAGCTCAGCCTCTCCACCTGCCCCTCATCCCACCCGCCACGCTCCTGGCGTGTCCACATCACGCCCCCTTCTAGAGGAGCACGGTCCTCGCCCCGCTGTCGCCTGACGTTCTCCTGTGTTCGCCTCTTCCACCCGCCTCTCTGGGATATATTGCCGGGACGTCGGAAGGCGGGCACCCGCGTGTGTGTGTTAGCGTGAGAGTGCGTGCTCGCCCAGTGCCATGCGCCCAGCTGGCCGCCCTGTGACTCACGCCAGGCGTACAGCATGAGAGGAGGCCACCACCCGCGGGGCTGCGCCTGCCAGCATCTCTTCAGAAAAGTGCTGCTGAAGTGTGGCTGCTGCTATGCCAGGGTCAGAGGTCAGTGCTTCCCTTTCATTTTCACCTTTAACCTTTCACCTTTCACCTTCATCCTCCCTTCGTCCGCCCGTTCAGCAGAATCTCTCCCTCTGTGTCCGTGCCTCCTTGCAGCTGCTCTCCCGTTCCCTGCCTCCTTCTATGTGCGCCGACTCCCCCTGTACAAGTGGCGCCCCTCCTCCCCCGGGCGGACACTTGTACCCGTGCACCCTGCCTCCGCGTTTCCCCTGCCGCGTGGTGCCCTGTTTCGGGTTTCAGTTCCCGTTCTCCTCCTCCTGGAAAATCCTCTCTGCTTGGGAGCAACAGATCTGCATCCCTGCTCTTATTTCCACTTGATGCACTTTTTTTTCGTACCAGACACGGGGGGAATCTATTTCAGGCCTCATTCTCCTTAAAAACAAATACTGAGAAAATACTGCCAGTTCTGGCCGGGGCCCCGTGTATGTGAGCGGGACCTCTCACACACACATCTGGAAGCTCGCCTTTGTGTGCATGCCGCCCGTGGATCGTGGGGACACTAAGCCCTGACTCACACATAGAATTCCTCTCCCCAAAAAGCCTGGTTTACAGAATCCGCTCTCCCCAAGAGCCCATCTTGTGCTTTTAGCCGCCTGGACAAATTGCAGTGATGAGACGCAGCAGGAACAATGTAATGAGTGGTATGTATACAAAACAATGGCAACAGATAGATAGATGGTCATTTTAACAACAACTCTCCCCACAGGCCTGAGGATATCTCAAGCCTGGAGTGCTCAAGTTGCACACAGGCACGCACACGCAATCACCTCTGGATTTCCCTGGGAGATTGATAATGGCCTGGATTTGCATGCTGGCAAACACCAAACGGCTTTCACAGACTAAAAAAATGGCCTAATGCTGATGCTGCTGGACCAGCCTGTTTGCTACTCAATCAATGACCAGCCAAAACGACCACCTTCACGTTCAATTCACAGCCAAATACAACAAATTTATATGATTGGGAATCTAATGATGATACTATGCATTTTGCAGAATTTTTGTTTGCTTATATACACTGTTTTCTCCTTTAAAACCATTTAAAAATGGGGGCACTATAAGTCTTCAACAAGCGAGCGATGCTTTTGATGTGGAGCTGTCTGTATTGCTGAAACACAAAATGTGCCGTGGTCTGTTTGTTCTCCTCTGTGGGCGCCGTGCCCGCAAACAAACAAACAAGGCTGGGCCACGCATGGCACCGATAAGCATTTTTTTCCCTGAGCTTCAATTTTAGCTTTAAACAGTTTATCCTCTTTTACCGAAATCCTCCTTCTATGCCTACATATATTGTTTCATGTAAGATGAGTAGGATCCATATACACATGGTCGTTTTTTGGCGTGCGCGACACACTGCATTGTGGGTTTCGACTGTGGTTGAATCACACGATATACCACGGCTTCGTTGACTGAGGCACATGGAGGTCTGTCTGATTTTCCGAGTTGCTTGTTTCCTCGCCCTCTCCGGCTTGGCAGAATTCAGGGTTCTGCTTAAGTGGATCTTTCTGAAAGTTTTCCAGCTGCAATCTCAGCCCAGTTTTTTTCTTTTTTTGTATGTTTTTGTAATTTGCTGTTTTGCGGTTTCCACGTAGCATGTATTAGACACGATCCTTGTAGTGGAAAGAAAATAAAACATGCCTCTAACACAGCATGTACATTCCTTTTCCTGGGTTCACTTTGGATGGGTTGAAAATTTTGGGGATTAGCCTCCATTTCCTCAAATAAGGCTTGGAAAAGCAGGGGCTGTTCTGAGTACGTGTATGTGGTGTCCTAACAAGAACAGAGATGGAAATTTCGGGCCCAGAAAGTACAAATCTAGAACAAGATTTTGTTTCAACCAAACAGCTGAGTACTCTGCGACTGTGACTCTTTATGCTCAACTGGTTTGTTGAAACAAAATCTTGGTCTGGATTTTTACTTTCTGGACCTGAATTTTCTACTGCTGAACAAGAAAAAGTTCATTCATGTGGCCAGCTGAGCATTAATGAGAGCCTAACGAGCCATTTAAAAGGGTGATCTCAGAGAAGCAGCTGAGATTTATGTCTTCTGCCTCACCCCATCACTCCTGGTTCCTCCTCTGTGTTTACTTGTTTTTTGTGCCCCTTTACCCTGTTTCTGTCTGCCAAGACTCAGCTTTCCACAGAAGACATGAGAGAATCAAGCTCTGGATTGTCTGGCTCTTCTTTCCTCCAGGCTACCATATAGTCTAATAGCTGATCCAGCGCTTGTGCAATCTGTTCATTCATTTGCCTGGAATCATGCCGGCAGTGAACAGTATAAGCTGCTTGTGTGTTTACATGAGGTGAGGGCGAGAGGTAGGCTGCTCTGCCTCTCTGGGACGGTGACGTTTAACTGAGTCCCGCTTGGCCGCAGTGTCAAGCTACTGTTTATCCTCAGCAGTCTGCAGTCATTGACTCGGTTGCCCCTCCAACTTAATGGCAGGTGAGGATTTCAAGCACAGGGCCTGGTACACAAACACACACAGACACAGCACTGTAGTGTAATTCACCTCAATGCAAGCATTATATAGTATATGGTGATGGTTTTCCTGAAACCAGTGGAAAGCAAAAAAAAGCCGTTTATCGCTAAATCTTTTTCATTTTTTTCTTTTTTATTGCATTTTCAATCTTTTGCTAAAAACCGTCTGAATTTTATGTCGAAGTACATAAAAATATATGCATCAGCAATGGTGTAGATATACTGATGCAAATGCATCATAAATCTGGGCTTTGGTAAAAAGTGTAAGAAATATGTATGAGGGCTTCTGCTTGGAGAATCAGTAATGCTAATTAAAATAAGCAGGCCGTAAGCGGTAAGGAGCTTTGTCACAGAAACGCCATGTCGATATGCTAATGTCCTTATTTGTTGTAGGACTCGCGCCTGGCACCTGTGCTGCCGCGGTGCTCCAGCGGTAGAGATGAGCCGCAGTCTGTGTGTCCAGGCAGTCTGATGCCCCCCCCCCACCCCCCACAGAGTAAACAAACATCCCACTCACTTTCGATCGCTTCCCAGCAGCAAATTCAGTCAGGGCTCCCTCTGTTTCTAGTGCAGGCTGTCAGAATAAAAAGGTGTTAAGATGTGATGTGATGGGGCTTGAAAAGCAGTTCCTTATTCAAAACCTTATTCAAATAACTAGCAGGTGTTAAATCCTGGTTAGGATGCGATTAGTCCTATGATTTCATTGCTGATGTTGAGCTGCAGTGATTTGTACCTGCTTACCTTGTATAGCTGGATGTGAGTTCTGGACTTGATCCAGGTTAGGTACCAGGCTTTGGGGCACACAGGGTGGCCTCCCTCGCAGATATTCCAGGAACAAGCTTGTGCCAGAAACTCCATGCTGTATCCTGACTGAACACGCATTCTGACTATATAAATGTGGCTCAAAGTTGGCGATAGGGTTGACAAGATCAAACGAGTATGGATTAAGGCAGAGGTTCCCAAACTTGGGGTCATGAGACACCGGTGAGGGGTTGTGTGATGATTTCCAGAATATGGTCACAGAATTTTAAAAACGTAAAAAGAAATATCGCTTGCAATAAATCTGCTGAGGGAATGCCCTTGGTGAAATGTTCTGAGCCCCCCCCCCCCCTTCGCTCACCAATATCTATCAATATCAAATACCCACCCCCCCATTTGCTAAAATGTCTGGCACTGATATTGTGGGGTGCGTGAGATGATGCATTACAGAATTATTGAGGTGTATAATTAGAAATACAACTTGAAATAAAAAAAAAACTTGATTTCATTTACATACATTACAGTTACATTATAATCCTCAAACACATCCATAGGTTGAGAAACAGGGTAGCTTTCAAATGGCTACAGTGCACTGATACAGCAAACCCTTGTAATGTTGTGTAAAGTCCCTCATTAAGCAGATTCAAGACCTTGTGTTACTCAATTTGCAATTTGATGGTAAATCTAGTAGCAAGCTGATGCAAACAACAGCATATTCTGTCAGGGTATATTCTGTTTTACTGATGTTGTAATGCATCACAACACACCTATGTAAAGCACCTTGGGGCCTTGTAAAAGGTACTATATAAAAATAAATTGAATTGAATAGCAGGGTTTCCCTGCTGTGCTTCCAAACTCGACATTTAGCCCCAGCATTGAGCTGGCCTTCCTGTCATTATTAAATGCTTTGGATTTGTGGCATGCATCATCCAGGGGGGATTATATTGATATTCAGTATTGCCTGTGTAAGCATTTAATCCAGCTGTGCTCACACGAGTTGATGTTCTCATGATGGTCATGGGCTGGATGAAAATGCATTTAGGCTAAGGAGCTGCATCAAAAAATGAAGCCTTTTTGGTTGTATGAAGACACTAAGCCCTTCTCCATTGCTCCTTTCTCCTGGGTTGAGCTTTATCCTACTCATTCAGCTCATTTCTATTTCCCTCATATGTGCTTCTATGGAGCAACATATGTCACGTGCATGTGATGTATTAAAGGCATCATGCCAACGTGTGACGAAAGCCGTGATTGGCTGATTCATTTTCTTAAAGGAACACCACTCCTGTGGGACAAGACTTGGCTGTCAATGTCCCTTACCTGTGTAACTGTGTCTTGGGGGAACATTTTTCAGAATCACTAAGTTTATGTCCTTGAAAGCTATAAACAGCAAAAATGGGAGCCAGAAGGAAACATGGCCAAACAACAATATCTTCAGCGCATTTCTCTGCTAGCTCAAGGCATGCCTTCATGAGCTTCATAGCTGTCCAGTGGGAGAGGAGAACGAGCCAGGGAGGTGGCTGGCGATATGAAAGCCATTTGATTGCTGGTGCTATGGTTGTGAGGGAGGAGAGAGTGGAGAAAAGGAGAGGCGATGTCGCCTCACCTACCGTAGGGGCTGCGGTGTTTGGGTAGCCTTGGTGGTGCTGAGAACGGTGGTGCCGTTCAATTAGAAAGCTGTCTCTGTGTGTGGGTAGGGTGGGGGCCAGGTTTCCACTGCAGGGTTCCCTGTCTCCACCTAAACCAGCCACCCCATTCCTCATTAAGCTGATACTGAAGTGAAGCTGCTTTACATAATTGCTTTTCATGTATTGGAGTGTTAGGGAAGAAAGTCTTATCTTGGCATGGCAGATTACGGGCATGGGAAGTAAGATCCATTCGGGAAATGCAGTCCCGCATGTAAAGTGTGGGTGATGATTCTCTGTGGCCTGACTTAGAAGGATACATCAGCATATGCACATCTGTGTTTCCCTCTTAAAGAGGCTTTGGGGCTAAAGGGTCATAATAGTGCACAAGCGTCGATATTTCTTGGTAAATACTGTGAGAACTGAAGGACAACCGCTGATCACGAGATGATAATATTGCTGTATTGTTTCGTCTGGAAGGGTGAGGAGCTTGGACATTCAGGAGATACTTGAAGTCGAGTCACTGCTCCTCCACATCAAAAGGAGTCAGCTGAGGTGGTTCTGATTCTGTCTAGGATGCCTCCTGGATGGCTCCCTGGGGATGTGCTCTGGGCATGTCCAACCAGGAGGAGGCCCCACAGCAGACTTAGGACATGTTGGAGAGATTATATCTCTCAACTGGCCTGGGATTGCCTGGGAATCCCCCCGGAGAAGCTGGAAGTGGCTGGGGAGAGGAAAGACTGGGAATCCCTGCCTGGGTGACCTGGACTCGGACAAGCGGCAGATAATGAATGGATGGATGAATGGATGGATGTTTAGTCTGGATCTTTCAGATTGAGTGCTGATTGAGTGATTCCTCTAAATTTGGACCAAGGAGCAAAAAGAAAGAACTTTTCAGCCATGATTTTCACAAGTGAGTCACCAAACCACACAATGCCCAGCATATTGGAAGCTGTGACCTTCACAGTAACAACATATCGTGCAGGTTGTTGCAGATTGTGAGGCCCTATGTTTCGGCTGTCAGCTGTGAGGTAGTGTCTCCTGGGTGCATGTTTGGTCTCATACCTCCTGACGGCAGTGACTACTGCGGGACTGATTGTGTACAAAAACATGCAGACAACAAAATGTGAGAAGCTGTGAATAAATTAAATAAATATGACTACTAAACAAATGCAATCTGCCCGTTTTCTCCCCTTGTGATTTTCTTGTTAATTAGTTTTTCAATAAAATGAAAATGAAATGAAAGTCAGTCATAGCTATAGATTATCGAGGCTTTCAAACAAATACAGCAATAATTTGCTGTTGGTGATTCAGTGGCTTCAACCTTTTGGGTCTTTGAATATTGGGTGAATGATGTTATTCATCATCATCCTTCTCCTTAAGCTGTCTAGTAAACTTCCTGTGATCTTCTCCTTCATCTGGTCCAATTAGCTAAGTTCACTTCTGCCTCACCCAGGTGCCGTAGCAGTATTTCCCAGGCTTGGTCATGCTTCATTGCCCAAATCCGAGAGCAGCTCCCCTTGTTTCCACCCCCCCAGCCAGATATATCTCATGCCCATCTGTCACTGGTAGTGTGCTGGCCAAGGTTATTTTTGTTAAAGAAAACTAAAACTATAAGAAAACATGTCTGGAAATTAAAATGAGATACAAAAATAAAACAAAATATATGATATATAAATATATTGTTTATATAAATAAACAAACAAAATAATAAAATAAAATATAATAACTCTACAACTTTCAGTCTATCCCTTGGAAGAAAACTACTAAAATTTAAATTAAAAGTAAAATATATTTAAAATTTATAGAACTATACGCTGTATAGACAAAAGTATTGGGGCACACCTGTTAATCATTGAGTTTAGGTGTTTCATTCAGACCCTTTGCCACAGGTGTATAAAATCAAGCACCTAGTCATGCAGTCAGGTTTACAAACATTTGTGAAAGAATGAGTCATTCTGAAGAGCTCAGTGAATTCAAGCCTGGTAGTGTTATAGGATGCAAATAAGACTTTTTTTTTTCCCTGTTAGATATTCCACAGTCACCTGTAAGTGGTGTGTAAAAATTGCCAATGGACTGCTGACTCAATAACTGCAGAGTTCCAAACTTCCTCTGGCATTAACCCCAGCACAAAAACTGTGTGCCTGGGTTCCCATGTCCAAGCAGTTGCATGTAAGCCTCACATCACCAAGTGCAATGGCAAGCATCAGATAAAGTGTTGTAAAGCACACTGCCACTGGATTCTGGAGCAGTGGAAACACATTCTGTAGAGTGATGAATCACACTTCTTTGTCTGGTAGTCTCATGGATGAGTCTGGGTTTGCTGAAGGCAAGGAGAACGTAACCTGTCTGACTGCATTGTGCCAACTATAAAGTTTGGTGGAGGAGGGAAAATGGTATGGGGCTGTTTTCCAGGGGTTTGGCTAGGCGACTTAATTCCAGTCAAGGAAATTCTTAATGCTTCAGCATACCAAGACATTTTGGACGATTCTATGCTTCCAACCTTGTGGTAACAGTTGGGAAAGACCCTTTTCTGTTCCAGCATGACTGTGTCCCAGTGCGCAAAGCAAGGTCCATAAAGACAAGATTGGGAGAGTTTGGTGTGGAAAAACCTGACTGGACCACACAGAGCCCTGACCTCAGCTCCATCAAACACCTTTGGGCTGAACTAGAACAGAGATTCTCAGCCAGGCCTTCACATCCAACATCAGTGCCAACCCTCACATGTATGGGCAAAAATTCCCACAGACATTCTCTAAAATCTTGTGGAAATCCTTCCCAGAAGAGTGACAGCTGTTATAGGTGCAAAGGAGGATCAACTCCATATTGATGCTTATGGATTTAGAATGGGATGTCTCTAAAGTTCCTGTAGGTGTAATGGCCAGGTGTCTCAATATTCTTGTCCAAATAAGTTTCATTTAAAATAAAAACTAATAAAACCTCACTGAAAAGTAACTAAAACTAAACTAGATTTCAAATGAAAATTGAGAATAATATAAAAATAAGCACTAATTTCAAAATTAAACCATAATAATGCAGGTGCTGTCCTTTCCCTCCTCCCCAACCCCTCATACATCTTGGTCCCAGAAATCTTCTCTGTCCACCCACCTTCCACCCACTTTCCACCAATTTTCTGTGCCTCATTCGCTCTCGCTAATACCTGATACCCTGCATTCTCCCTCCTTGACTCGCCTCCGGCATGCAATAAGCCGTTGGCATTTCCCACCAGCGTTGTCATAGAATCACACAATGGGATGGAGCTGAGTAGAACTTGGATCAGCGGCCATAGGATGAGCAATGGGCTTGCTTACCAAAATTTCTAGTGCTTTTTTCTGCACACAGTATGGGGGGTCCGGGGTGTCAAGTTCATCTCTACCTTCACACTTTGATGACTGAACATGTTCCTCCTTACATCCATCCCACCTTATGCTTTCTCAGGCATATAATCAGCTCGCTCAATATGTGCAAGACACGCATGCTGTGATGCCTCCGGATCACATGGCTTAAAAAACGATGGATTTTGCATTACTTTATGTAAAACTATGCCAATCTCCAGCACCCCAGTCCCCACTGACTTATGCCCTTTCCCTGCTAACCCCCATGATGTCAACAGATTCCTCTTACGCTAATAGATTCTCATCAATGCTAACAGACTGTCTCTTGTGCTAAGATGTCCCTCAAAGTTAACAGATTCCCTTTGATGCTAACAGGTACCCCGACGCTAACTGACTCCCTCTGATCGTAAGAGTTTCCCCAATGCCTACAGATTCCCTATGATACTAAGAGGTCCCCCAATGCTAACCGACTCCCTCTGATGTTAAGAGGTCCCCCAATGCCTACAGGTTCCCTCTGATGCTAAGAGGTCCCCCAATACCTACAGATTCCCTGTGATACTAAGAGGTCCCCCTATGCCTACAGATTCCCTGTGATACCAAGAGGTCCCCCAATGCTGACTCATCATGTCTATTGCACACATGTCCCCAACCACTGCTGTCAGGTCCCCTCTGATGCTAACTGCTTAATGGGTTCCTTGACTACAACCATTTGTCATTGCCAATAGTTTACCTGTATTACTAATAGTTTCTCCGGTGTGCTAACTCCAGTACTCCAGTTTCCTAACCAGTGCTGTTATTCCCTGCCTCTGTAGAACTGATGTGTTCAGCTTCTCATGAACTGAGCGAAGCTCCTCCTCTTTCAGAATGGCCCAACAGCACAGACCATCTTCCCCCATGAATCGGACTAGGAGTTTGTCTTTGCCCATAAGCTCAGGAGGCAGAAGGCTATAGACAATGGAAAAGGCTGCAAAAAAAAACTGAAAGTAAAAATTTGAAATACATGAAATAGAGAAATACATTAAATTAGAGACAGCTTGCTATTTAATGATGAGCAACATTTTTATACCAATCCCTGTGCCCCCCCCAAATAACTTCCAACTCCAAACATGACCTGACTCAGAATCATTCTACGCACTGAAGACGGAGGGAGGCCTGACCCTTGAGTGATAGCTGTGTTTGCGTGGAATGTGAATTCCATTCCTCAGGAAAGCCCCCCCTGGCAGACCCCCCACTTCCCACTCCCTCCATACAGGCATTTTCTCACTCCCCCCTTTATCTCTCCGCTGGTTCTAACCCAATGTCCAGACCTGCACTCTTCCTTCATTACTCCTTTCGTTTCTCATGGATATCATTCTCTTTATTTGTTGCCTCTCTCCATCTCCCGATCAGCCCCCAGACTGCTGGCTTTGGCTCATTGTGTTTACAATCAAGCTACCCAGTGGAAACTGTGGGAACACACTGATAGCCCCAGAAAGACAAGGAAACTGCATCAGCAGACTGGAACCTCCCCCCCCCGGAGTGATTCCCCGGAACCCTCATTTAGAGGATTCATTTCTAATGTGAAGGAGGGCAACCTGCATCCTTCCTACATCATGTTGCCTTCAGGCATGTAATGAGCTCTCGCTTTCCTGAGATATTTGTCCACCCACATGATGAAGTAAAGCCCACATAAATGTGTGTGAGGCACAAGGTTGAATGCATGAACAGACTTACATGTGTCAACAGAAGTGGAGGATGCCCCAATAAACATAGGACCGCACAAAGTTGATAAAGGATATTTGGGCTTCTTGGGGGCGGGCTAAGCTGATCAGGATGATTTTCACTGCAGCTCAGTAGTGTGACACTGTGGTGTCACTTCTGCTGTCTCTGACTAACCTGAAAAGTATCCATTACAACAGAAGGGCGATTGACCATGACGACTAGCATCACTGGTATGCCTTCTTTTCCTGGCCCCTACCAAGTTCCTGCCCCAGCCCATTGTCTCATGCTCTTCAGCCTGGAGGTCCTACATCACAGCCTGTGGTGACTTCAGTTTTCTTAGGAGATCCCTGAATTTTTTTCCTGCCATTCCATCATCGTGCGTGTTAGTCAAGCAAGTCCAAGCAGTGGGAGTAATGCTGTCCAGCCAAATCTGCTCCGCAAAACCCTCCCAGATGATCCAGGACTGCTTCCAGTTGAAGCCTTCGTCCTCTCAGACTGCACGTTGGCATTGCAGGCAACCATCTCACTCCTTAGAATGAAGTATTGTCTTATCACCACACACAATTTGATTTACACACATAGAGGAATTTATGATATGATCTCCCTATTAAACTTTCAAACCCAGGTGTGCTGCTAGAGATTTTGGGCTCCATGAAAGAATATCATACTGGGACTCCAACCCAGACTAAGCCAATTATGTTCCAATTTTTTAGGGCCCTAGTCACTCAAGGGCCCTTGGAATCATCCTAACTTCTCCTTTTAGGGTGCCGCTGTTTGAACCACTGCGAACTAAAATCAATTCCCAAGGAAATACTCAGCAGTTATCAAGTGTCAAAACATAAGAAGCGTCATGTGCGTGCTGTCTTTACCTGACATCACCGCACCCCTTTCCCGTACGCGGAGGAATGCCCGCGGCTCAAACACCCTCAGTGCATCTTTCTGTGGGCTCGCTATCTTTTCTGAGGGTATATCTCACCCTCGTTCTCCTGGGTATGGTTGCTATGGCAATGTGAGGAGAGAGAAAAGGAGCCGGGAACACGGAGGAAGCCGAGGTTCTGAGCATTAACAGGGGGATCTTTGGCTCTCCTAAGGAGGGCGATGGTTTGTGTGAGGACCATTATCTATTTGGCCCCTGAGCATCTGACTGCTGAAGGGACATCTCAGCATCCTCAAGCAACTTGGCAGTCATTCTTAAAGACTCTCTGCGTAGTAGAGGAGCCTTCTGCTAGCAAGATATGGAGCTGGGTACAGTTCTATTATCCATATTGAGGGGTGGAGGGGTCAAGGTCCTGCCTTTTCCATTAACATGTACAGTCATCCAATGACTTACTTCAGACTAACGCCTGATCATACTTATTTCTGTGGTCCCATAAAAGCCTTGAAAAAATTTAGACAGATGCTATTTATAACCCAGGTGTCAGTATCAGCTAACAATACTATTTGCACCCCAGGTAGATAGCCTATGTGGCTTTTTGCACCCGGGTGAATACAGCAGGCAAATATTATTTGTACCCAGGTGTCAGTAGCCAAAAATGCTATTCTACCAAAAATTCTATGGATAATGCTATTGAAACTATGCTTGAAACCATTTTTTTATTGCACTCCCCGAAAAAATTGTAAAATTTTCCTCGTGTAATACACATAAGAGGGGAATTCTCCACCACTGTAAATGACTTTTAAGCTCTGTAGTTAGTGCTAATGCTAGTTAGCAAGATTACTGTGTGCCTTTGGCTAGCTAGTTATTGCTAGAACAAGGGTACATTTTGTGTTTAATATACCCTACTTTTTATATTTGTATCCCCACTTTGGCACCTTCAACCATTAAAGTGACATGAACCCATGCATGCAAACCACTGTTAAAGTTTGTTGTAAAGCCAGGGGTTGGGGAGTGAGAAGGCCGGGTGCAAATAGCCACGTGACTATTTTTTACCCGGGTGCATATATATATATATATATATACTCCATTAAAATACTAAGAGATGTCCCAAGCAGACATAGTGGACAGTAGTGGATGTATTTTACTACGGGTGCACATGCGGCAAGAACCAAAACAAACCGATTGCACTGCCACTATAGAGTTTTAGTTA
The DNA here is from genome assembly GCA_011763525.2 of Mormyrus iriodes. NCBI lineage: Eukaryota > Metazoa > Chordata > Actinopteri > Osteoglossiformes > Mormyridae > Mormyrus > Mormyrus iriodes. The sequence continues at coordinate 935,251 of JAAGVU020000084.1, read as the reverse complement.
AACATGTATGACATTGTATCTTATGTTATACAGTATATTTGACCTCTCCCTGATAAAGATCGAAATTCGTCAGATTAACTTTCGTCCTGCCTTCTAGGATGGACACCTGACGTAAGTCAGTACCTGTAGTGTGCTTTGGCCTGTTGCATTAAGGCACATTTAGTTTCAGAGGAAGACAATTATCTTGTAAAGCAGGCCTGGGACCATCTATATACAGTATGTATCCTCCCAGCCCTGCCAGTTTGTCTACCCCCTGCCTGGACAACACGTCTGACCTAATTCACATTTGGTTAAGATGCCTCTAGGAAAGAAAATCTGGGCTTCACAGGCAGGTATTGAAGAGTGCCAACTGATCAGGTGATCTTCAGACAGGATAAAGGGCATGGCCTGGACAGCTGAGAAACCCACGCACTTTGTGTTGTTTAGCTGCCCGGCCAGGGATCCCTCTCTCCCCTTCTTCTTTTGCCTACATGTAGCAGATTGGTCTTCATTTCTGGTTCTGTAAATGATCCGTAGGCACTCTGGCCCCTTTGCGAGGAGGTCCTTGAGGTCATGGGCCAATATGCTAGAATCGTTATACTGATCATCCAGCTACGCTCCAGTGCGGGGCCCCCATTACACTGGCACTTGTGTCCATGCTGCAGTGGCGGTTGGCTGAGCTGCTGCCCGTCACAGTCAGGCCCCGCACCTGGGCGGTCAAACCCAACAGTGGTCCCTGGTCGCCTGCTTCTGCCAGTCTCCTCTGCTGCCATTTGGAGCGGAAGTGGGACAGCACCTTCACGAAGACGGCTGCATCTGCCGAAGCGACGGGGAGGAGGGATACCCTGCTCAGCGCCAGTCGATAAACTGTGTTTGTTTAAACCTTCAAGGTCAGAGTGGTTGACTCACTGGGCTGTAGGGCTGAGCGAGCGTGAGAGAGAGAGAGCCTGGGGTGGCAGACACTCTGCCAGCTCACGGCAGCACCGCGCCCCTGCTCGGCTGGCTCTTTTTCACTCTCCATTAGAGCTAGATGGGGAAATAAACAAAGTAAAAGGTGTGAAAGTGTCCATTTTTAATTTGTACCGGCCCCCGTTCTTACATACGGATTACACTTCTCCAAAATGTTTTTTCTTTATAGAAGATTGTGCTTTTCTGCACTCTAAATAGATCTGCGGTCATGCAGCCGTCCTGAGGGTTATGTAACCGTGATTTATGCTGTGGAGGTGGCATGCTGAAGTAGGAGGAAGCATCCAAGCCTCAGAGGCATTCTGACCTCCTGCTAATCGCACCATTATTGGTGGGAAGCATGTAAATGGGCCAGGAGGCTTTGAGGCGCAAGGTAAAGCGACATGCCGGACTCCAGCACTGCATGGCTTTTGTGTGTTATAAATGAGTGCGTGTGTGAGCAGGCGTGTGCCGTGTCCTGCCCATCCTTCTGGCTTTCTGCATGAAGGCTCACGAGCAGCTTATGTCCTGCAGAACCTCAGGGTGCTGCAAAGAGCAGCACAAGCTGAGACTGGATTTGACGGGCATGTGCGGCTAGGGCACTGTGTACCCATTTGGGAGAAATATCTGAGGCTCAATGACAGAGCAATAACATATAATTATTAATTATGTACCATTATTAGATGGTATAAGGTTGCTAGTAACACCTGTGAGACTTTGGCTGGATTATAGACATCGATTGGTAGATCCATTGATTGTAGTGAAATAGATCCACTGCTGTAGCATCTCTCAGTTATACCTCCAATGTTTCTGTAGTACCTGCCTCAGTCTTGATTACACTCCCTACGTATCTGTAGTACCTGCTTCAGTCTCAGTCATACCCCTGATGTGTCTGTAGTACCTGCCTCAGTCTCAGTTATACCCCTGATGTGTCTGTAGTACCTGCCTCAGTCTCAGTCATACCCCCTATGTATCTGTTCTACCAGTTTCAGTGTCAATTATACCCCCCATCTCTCTATAGTTCCTGCCTCAGTCTCAGTTATATCTCCGATCCATCTGTAGTACCAGTTTCAGTCAAAGTTATACCCCCACGTATCTGTAGTACCTGCCTTAGTCTCGCTTATACCCCCCATGTGTCTGTAGTACCTACTTAAATTTTAGTTATACCCCAGATTGTCTAGTACCTGCCTTAGTCTCACTTATACCCTCTATGTATCTGTAGTGCCTGCTTCAGTCTCACTTATACCCTCTATGTGTCTGTAGTGCCTGCTTCAGTCTCACTTATACCCTCTATGTGTCTGTAGTGCCTGCTTCAGTCTCAGTTATACCCCTGATGTGTCTGTAGTGCCTGCTTCAGT
>JAAGVU020000084.1:885088-932869 GCA_011763525.2 Mormyrus iriodes | reverse complement strand
TGCTTCAGTCTCAGTTATACCCCTGATGTGTCTGTAGTGCCTGCTTCAGTCTCAGTTATACCCTCTATGTGTCTGTACTGTTTAGATCAGTTGTAAATCTGTTACAAATCAGATTGCAATGTCTCAAAAGTGAGCTGCTCTGTTTTTATTTTTTTTTAAATCTCAATGCTTGATCAACAGGAATTTCTTCTGTGAAGTTTACAATTCTTTGGACTTTTTATGTTATACAGATTGTCCATATTTATCTGCCTATAGTGCATGCATGTGGTTTGAGGTTTCTTAGTAGCGGGTATTTAACCCATAACTCATGTAAGGCCACTATCTGGTCAGAATTATGCACGATATGTTAAATATAATGAAATATTTTAATGTGATCTATATGATCAATGGGAACATATGAACTAACTTTCTGTTGTCCATGATTGGGGAAGACAACATGAAAATACTAATTTTACGAGCCATTGTACAGATTGAAGCCCCATCTGCTGTACAGTTATGCGGCCGGTGGAGTAGGAAGTCAGCCGGGGAGGCAGGAAGCCTACAGAGATGCTGAAAGGAGGATCAATCAGGCAGTATTCCAGACATCTGCATTTATTGATTGAGGAAGAGCAGAAGCAGAAGCAGTAGCTCAAGGTCAGGCCTAAGATCCAGCCGTGCTCTCATCGTGCCTTCTTGGTCCTAAAACCCTCTGGTCAGGAAAAAATATACAGTTGAAAATGACAGGAATGTGTACTATAACTCTAAACATGTTCCACTGTCTGTGGTTTGGGTTGGGGAGGTGTTTCCACAAGGCAGATAAAATTATTAATCCACATGTAGACTTTCCGCTGGCAGCCGCACTCCTGATGTAATGATATCATTGTTGACTGATGCCTCTCCTGGCTGTTTTCCATCAGCTCTGTGCTGATAAATCGCTTTCAGGCTGGAGTCCGCATCCATCTCATCACTGTGTTTCTCCTCTGAGGGAAGTGAACCTAACAGGCACTGTGACACTACTTAAGGGGACACAAATAATGTAGCAGTGCTCTTTTACGCAATGTATTAATTAACCAGGACCTAAGTGTTGATTACATACTGACCGCATGTTTGTTCATCATTAATCAGTCGTAACGGTTCATGTAGTTCATGCAGTTACTATATTTGTTCATGATTTGTACTTGAGTAATAACTGAGTTACTAACTTACTTGTGCCCCCTTGAGTAATATATTAACACATCCGCAAAACATAACCGACCATCTTCAGGTGTGGCTTTGAAGGTGTTAAAGCAAGGTTATTTTGAAAAGAATGATAAATATATTTATTTATATGTATATATAAGAAATATATGTTCAAAATTCCTAGGTTTTGGATTACCTTCAGCAGAGTCTGCCACCAAGAAAATTCTACATGCAGTCTGTACGTGTATTTATAATTTGGGAACTTTTACACATCTTCATGAACCTCTTTTGCCTGGTGGGACATGGCATGAAACAGACTTTCCTCAACTTTTCCTGCGTAGTTAAAAGTCTAGTGCGATCCTCTGGCCTCATATACAGGCCGTTATGTTTAGAGAAATCTGTGGTGAGTCACTGCCTGCCATGGCAGTGGATGGAATAGCAGGTGAGCTCACAGACCCAGTGTCAGGCACTGAAGCCATCATAAAGAGGGCAGAGAGGTGGGTCCTTGGACTGGCAGGGCGGCCTGCACTCGTGCCTGTTTGTTTAGTTGGGATTTCACGCGTCGTCCCTTCGGCCTCTGTGGGTGCTGCCAGCTGCGCAGCTACAACCAGGCCTGGCTGCAGCTGCTGTGACTGCTTAAGTAAAACAGCAGTCGCATTAAAAAAAAAAGAGAGAAAAAACTGTGAGTTTACTAGATCATGGCTTCAGCAGTCTTTTCACTGGTGAATATTTCTTTTTTTAAAATAATGAAATGAAACCACAGGCTGTTGCTGATATTTGCTGCTCCTTGCATAAGCAGAACCTAACACAGGCTGAAACCGTTCCATGTTCAGTGACCTAATCACAGCGTGGGAGCCCGAGATCCAAGGTGGGCAGTCCCAGCACATTAGAGGGAGGGTGGTTTCTCAAACACTGTGGGTTACTGTGGATCCAGCTCATCAGTCAGTACATTAATTTTGTATGTACTGTCATATCGATGCAGATTGAGGTCTATCTCTTGTTGTTGAATTCTGCTCCATTGCCATGTCTAAACTGGTGACAGCATAAGAGGATTGTTAGGGTCAGTTTCAGATTGCAGACCCAGAGTGGCTCTGCATGAATTAATAAGGGTAGCACTTTAATCCACTCCCCACCATTACCGGAATTAATGCATCCCTTAGACACCAGGGCACCCAGTGCCAACACAGTGATGAAAATGCTCCAATTTTATTTTATTTTTTGATTAGATGCTCAAATTTAATCTTTTCCTTGGACAAAGCCCTCATTACAAGCACTGGTACGGTAACATGAAGAAGTGTCAGAAATTGTAAATGCTAGGTTCGGTGCCTGTGATTGGCTATGTGATCCTGCATTAACCAGCCATTAAGAATAGTCAATAGGAAGGTCATACCTTTCTATGTGACACACCTTATGCTCAGTAGGGGCTACTGAACCTGGTACATTACTATATTGAATGAGTCCGATTGAATATCAGACTTTTACAGCCACAGACTGGGGCAAACTGGTACAGATTTTAATACTTGTCACAGTCAGAAGGAAAACACGGCAGGTTTTTCTTTCACTTTCTCCTGGAAAATGGGCTGCTACCATTAGATACAGACACACATGCACACATGCAACCACACACATACTAACTGAAATGGATGGAATGACTTACGACGGTACCAAACAGAGTCAGGTACAGTAATTAAGCTAAGACCTATCAATGGTGATGCCGACTCCCAGAGAAGACCCCTTATGGCTTTTCTTCCATTAGACAGGTATAGCTGCCCACAGCCTGCTGACGGCAGGACTTTCCAGCAGCACGAAGGCTTCAGGTCCAGGCTTTGGTGACGCTGAGCAGGATGGGGGTGCAGTACAGAGAAACGGACCCTCTGCTTAGTTCAGCAGCAAAAAACTCAGCGCGGTCAAACAAATTAAAGCCATTGGAAGATCATCCCTCTCTTCCATGATGGACTGGGACTTAGGTGCTGGGCTTGTACAGAGACTCAGGTCAGATTTAAGCGCAGTGTGTTAGGAATCAGGGACTTAAACATGGTCAAACCAGTGCTTCTTAAACACCGTTTGTTCAGGCTGTTTGTAAACAGGGAGTCAGGCACTTGAATACACTCAGACTGGTGCTTCTTAAGCACAATGTCTCTTTTCTGTGCTGTTTCCAGGAAATGGATCTCTGCTGACTTTTACTTGTCCTTCTTGCACGTCCATCCTGTCCAACTACCCCATCTATCAGCCCTGCCCGCTTGTTCTATCCCTCTACCCAACAACTCCAAAGCTGAAGCTTTGCTGTTCTTCCCTTGAGTTCTTGGCTTATCTGATGTTTCCACCAAACACAGACTTACTGAATTATGAGCCATTCCGAGGATCACAACTGCAAAAGCAGAGACTTGAACTGACAGGTCCTCAATAACCATGCTACCCCCTGCCTTTAATAGCTGGAATTAAGACAACAGAGGATTCCGTAACAGTTTTCCAGAGTGGTTTTCATTATTCCCACCCCCTGATCTTATCCCGGAGGAGATGCGATGAAGTAATAAGCACAGCACAGCCCCAACACCTCAGCCTCAGCGCCCCCCCCCCATCATCTTACTGCACAAATATTGCCCAAGGTACCTACAGACCATCCGTGATCGGACACGGGGCCGTCCAGCTAAACTTGTTCCACTGCAGAAACCACAGGGGCTGGATGGTACCCAGCGCATGAAGAAATTCAGGCTCGGACCTGGCACGGGGAGCTTTGTGGTCTCTGACGAAGAACAAAATCATCCAGAACACAGCGGCCTGAACAGCCCGACACACATGCTGAAAAATGAGGAGCCTCCTCTGACTTACTAAAGCTTCTCCTCCAGATGTTTATTTTATGCTTTTGAGCACCGATATAGAAGAGAAATGTGCAAGTAAGGAAATTCCACATAAATAACATATCAAAAAACATGCATAAGTATTTTAGGAACTAGAAGAGCTAATTATACACTTCAGAAACTATTTTTTGGGGTGTAGAGCTCTGCCCTAAGAGCAAACTCTCTTTTATTAGTATGCTGTACTGATCAGACACTTATACACTGAGCTCTCCCTGTAACTAGATGGATGGAATCTCATCCTTAGGAGGTTGAGAGCACACCAGCTGGACATAAAGGACTGCATGTGGTTTAGCACACATAGGTGCCGAAAGCTCCTTTGCCCGTTATGGCACTTTTCCACTGGCATACAGGAACCGAGCTGTACTGCGAAGAAAGACCAGTTACAGTGCGGTTCCAGCTCACTTCGGTTTTCCATTGCAGAAAGGTCGGCTCTGTAAAGGGGTTTCCGGGTTTGGAGAGCGATGTAAAACTGAATAGATGCTTATTTACTGCTCACATAGTGTACATCATGATTTACTGTTTGCTAATTTCTGCTAGCATGTCTGTGAAAATCGTAGTGTTATGTTAGCATCAAATGCTAGCCTGATTAGCATTATCTTGCAGAAATTTGCATTATGAATTTATTCCATTCAGTGGTTCTCTACTCCTTATTTAAGCGAGAGGTTGGAAATTGACAAGTTATCAGGACTGTGTCAATACACACGATGTGAGATTCTAATGAGTAATATATAGAATATGCCCTTTTTTCCTTCAGATAATCCATGCATATTGATGCAGACAAATCAGAGGGTGGTGATGCAACCAGTTCGGCTTAGTCACACTGTCAGCTTCAGGCATGCCAGCGCGGGTACGACTTGGGTACGGCTCGCATAATTCACAGTGGAAAACCGTGTCATCGTGGTATGGTGAGGGCACAGCCCGGTTCTTGGTGGCAGTGAAAAAGCACCATTAGCACCAGGCTTCATGTTTCAAGGACTCCCTGGGACTTTCTGTGATTCTGTGTGCCCCACAATCGTGTGACTTTGACCTATACCCTGTCTTTTCCCCTGAAGCATCGCAACACTTTGACAACTAATTACAATGACAAGTATGATTTTCGTGATCTTGATTCTCTTCATCCTCGTCAGACTCAGTGTGGCCTTTGCTGACTCCAGCTCTGGGCCAGAGAGTTCTGTTCCCTGTGGTTTCATGTTTGCATGTCTGATGTTGAACGCTTAATGTTAAGCAGAGACTTGACAGAATGTCAAAAGGCTTCTACACAGATATTCCAGAAATATGTAGTAATTTGGCTGTGGTATCTTCTAAGGGACTAGTTTACTCTCACGAACAACGACGGAAAATAACTCAGAGGGTCCCATTACTTTGTGGATGGACGTTAGACTAGACATCAGATGTAAAATATTACCTTGTTTTTAAAAAAAGTATAATAATTTCATTTCGCGGTTTATTATGTGGGCTTGAGAGGGAGCCCAAAGTCATAAGCGCTATGATTAGCCTCTTAATATAGATGTCTGCCTCTCTGAGGAATAATGCATGGGTGCGCAGTGGCTCCGCTATCCTGTCCACCTACTTCCTGTTTTTTCTGCTTGAGTAGTTGCCCAGGCAGGCAATAAACAAACTTGAGGGGCCATGTAGAAGGGTGGGGTGGGGGCTGGGCAAAAGTTTGATGGAACCATTACGGAGTGACAACTTTGTTGTAATGCTCCACAGGTCTAGGTGACGGTATTCTGGTAATTAAGGGTTACAGGCCAGCTAAGCTAACTGTTACTAACCCATAAATCTGCCCTTGATGGGTGTAAGAGCACTTCATGAAAACCTTTCTCTCTCCTGTTTCCACTTCTGCTTTGCCGCACTTATTATGCTTCATTGCTCTAGTTGAAACTTGTACCCGACAGTCAGAAAGTGGTAGAGCTTCATCCATAATGTAAACCCATGAAGGTGCTGCGTGTTAACCACTACGCCACCTGCCTGCTGACCAGTGCTGGGTGTTCTTCTCTGTTGAACCATTGCCTCTGTTTCCCAGAGCACAAAAAAACAGTCATTTATGTAAGGAAGGCAGGAGTAACTTTTGAACAGCTATGAATATCTTCCAATTCATTCTTGAACATAATTTTGATTTAATAAGGAATATACAGATAGTAGTGATATTGTACTTATTTAATGACTGTATTTTTTTTGAGACACATTTCCTGTTTGCAGTATCATATCAGGGCCTTCTCCTCCTTGCTCTTTTGTCCGAACCCTGTTCTCCATCAGAAACCCTAAATCGCTCCTCTGTGCATTTCCTCTTTCTTTTACGCTACAGAGTCATACTCTGTGGCAGGTAGCGAGGGCAGCATCTCCACCTCTGTGGCCTCCCTGCCCCCCCAGGCCTCAGGGGGGTCCGCCCCCAGCTCCCCCGGCTCTCGGCGTTCCGTCAGTACCCTCAAGAAGTGGCTGACCAACCCAGTGCGTAAGCTGAGCTCCGGCTCCAGTGGGGGGACCAAGGGTGAGCGACAGGTCCGCCGGGTGGAGAGCAAGGCCCCGGCCCCCCTCTGTAAGGATTGCGGGGAGCGCTGTGCCGCTCCTCCTGTGACAGACAAAGAGCTGGTAAGAATTACACCCATAATCATCACGGCCCTTCGATTCGTTACTATAACAACAGGGATGTCTCACAGCTTGGAGGAAGTTCAGCTCTGCAGTAATATAATAAAAAGCCTGGGACTTGCGGCGACTGAGAGTGGAAAATGGAACAATTAAAATTTGGGTTACTCGACTGCACTCTCAACGTGGAGTAGAGTAACTAATGGAACACTGGCACAGAGGAAAACCACAGAGGAGAGTCGCAGTGGCAGTGCACGGGCGCTGGAACCATTACCCCAGGATGTGGAGTGAGCACATCTCGCTCTCTGACTGCACGACGGCATCTGTGCCTTTCACTCAGAGGATGCCATTCTTCTGTGGCCAGGGATCAAAAGCCACAGTTTGTTTCCACTGGTTTAGAAATCCCCTCAAGCACACATCTCCTTGGCAGCATTAATGTCTGCTTGGATAACGTTATTGATGGCCTGTTGCGTGTGTGTGTGTGTAGGAATGGAAGAGCAGTCCGCTGCATCCTGAAAGCTGCCCACAGGAGATCCGTTTCTGTGATGGTTACCTGTCCCAGCTAGTGCCAGTGAGGAGTTCAACATCATCAGTGCAGGTGAGCGCAGATCCGGCTACCATCCAGCCCCAGCAAGCCCCTGCTCCCAAACACACGGAGCGGAGAAAAATGCCAAGTAACCTGACCGGTCATCAGAATCCATGTTATTCACCTAAGTGTGAATATGGAATCAGTGGGGCGGTTTACTCAGTATGACAATGAAAGGCATCCAGCAGACCATTAACTACAGGGTGCCCAATTGCTGGCCATTTAATCAATGACAAACAGTGTGTATCAAAAAAAAAAGTGAATAACACAAAAAGTGGGGGACAACGACATGACTTGGCCTTTATCAGGGTTGTTTAGGTGGCCACCTGGACCATATCCTTGCTACAGGAGCAAAACTAATTAGTAGAGTTTACTCCTGATGCCCTCTGTCTGTATGCTAGCTAAAACAGTCAGGGCAGAAACATGGTATACTTACATCTGGTCTCTGTGACAGAAGACATTCCCCTTTTTACGCTGTGATCGATGCAGACTGATTTATAAAAACCTCCCCTAGTTGGTTCCGATGTGAAAAGGGAGTGCGTCAAAATGGGTTATAATGCAATCTGTGTGTTTGTAGATACGCAGATAATCATTAGCAGGGTCAGTACAGCATCAGCATTGTAATATGAACAGGATCACACACTACAAAAGAGGGTTCATTTCCAAAGGAGTCCACCAGTATTGTTGTAAGGGATTTATTTGCATTTCTTTGTTAGCTTTAAGGCTGAAAATTAATATAGAGATACTGTGATATTATAAGATCATGACTCCTATCTAGAGGATCTCTTTCCATTCTGAAAGTGCCTCAAGGTATTGCTGTTTAGTACATTTATTGCTGTACTTGATGTGTAGTAGAGCTCTGTGTGCTTTTCTACCACACAGAGGACCGTGGTCCAGCTTACACATACACCGTGTGTGATGTCATGTTGTTGTAATGCTCACATGACATTAGCAGTCTGACCTGGAGCATCAAGACTTTGGAATGCCATGGAAGGACTGAGACAGAGATGTAAAGGGAGATGCCGGCAAATGGCAGTGCACTGCAACGCCAGGGACGTTTGGGCTTAAACTATTAAATAATCTGGCATTTTAATGCGGGTAATTTTTAATTCTCTAGTCAGAAGATTTTCCTGGAAAACATCATGGAAAGCACACGGTAATATTTTACCTGGTGTTGCCAAACCCTACTGGTGACCCACTGCTTTCTTATATTACACTTGGAGGACACCAATACCCATCTCTGGCCCGGCATTTTCATTCTGGCCCCGATTCGAGGACCCTGGGGTGCAGGTTTCCCAGACTGATGCCTGTTTCTCTGCACTGAGCTCTTTTGAATGAGCTGGTAGTATTTCAAAGAGAGACATAGTCTGGATTTACTTCCCATTAGGAGGGTGTGCAGTGAGGACTTTGGGGCTTCTCTGGCTCCCACTCCGTTCCCCCGATACACCTGTTTTCATCACCCAGGGCTGTTCACATTTAGCTACCCCACCAACCCTACATCACATCATGAGTATGTAGGCACCTTCATTTCTCCACACAAAACAATTTTTTAAGAATGGGTCAAACAAAAGATTAATATGTGGAAAGAGGAGTAACTCCACTTGGACAGATATTCAACCGGGAAAAGGCAGACGGCTTCATCGGAGGACATCCTAAAGATTCCTTTGGGATAGGCTAGGGGAGTAAGGGACACTAAAGCTCTAAACTGACTTTTACTGCAAACACACATCACAGTAGCTCACGCAGAAGAGTTTAAGGTAGTTTAATGTTCTAACTGGACTGTTTACCATACGGCGCCATCTGTGGATATGCTAACGTGTGAAAGAGAGCCCCTGGCCAAAAAAACAAATAAAGCTACCATAAAAAGTGGTTATAATGATACATTTAGGAGTTGGAATCTTGTCTTTGGGGGATGGCACATCTGGAAGAGATCAGCCTGGGAGGCTGAGGAGCTTGGGAGCAAGCATGTGGCCACGGGAGGCCCCGATACACGCATGTACGTGCGGACATATGCAGAAAGAAAGGTGTCTTCAGTGCTCCTCACTCTTCAGTGTGCAAACAGCTACAACATTATTATCATCATTATTAGTGTTGTGGTTATTATTAGATTTGGATGCAGTCCCAGTTGCGCAACAGTGCAGGTCACGTGGTTTTGCTGCAGAAGTCCCCTGATCCTCCTGGGCGTCTTCGTTCCAGGAATCTTCGTTTTATTAAGATCTGCTGGGGGGGGGGGGTGCATTCGAACGAAAGCGGGCAGGCGTAGCTGTGGTGATGGCTGGACCGACAGGCAGAGAGCACCTTCTGATGTTTTATCCGTTCTTGGCCGTTGGCTCTGCCTCCATGTTTTCAGCACTATGAAAACTTTACTTTGATCTTTCACCATGTCATTCATTACATAAAAAACAGAAACCTCATGCAGAGTCTGACTGTGAAGGAAACATGGCTGGTTGGATAAATTAAAGAAGGATGAGAGGCTGGAATTAACACAATTCTAAGGCACACAAAACCAATCAGTATACACAGTATCAATCAGTATCACATATCTGCTGTTAGGGGGTTAAATCCCAATGCGCCTTCATGTGGGGTTCTGGAGGCCTCACAGGGATGGAGGACTTTGAGACAGCAAAACACAGGCGCTGCTTGGAAAAGAGTTTGGAAAAATCGGAAGGTAACAGGAAAGGAAGATGGCGGCTCAGATAACGAAAGAGCAGCCCAGAGGAAAGTTCGGCATCTCCAGGATCACTCCCGCATGCCTACAGCACAGCCACTGCACTCGGAGCAAAGCAGTGTTCACCTCAGGTCCTGTTCACAATGCCACGTTGTTGTTGAGTACACCAGCCCAGTCTGGACATCCATCCATCCATCCATTTTCTATAACCGCTTATGCCATACGGGTCGCAGGGGGCCGGAGCGCCCAGTCTGGACATGAGGCTAAATTAGTGTTTCCCAATCTGGTCCTTGGGGACTCACAGACAGTCCACGTTTCTGCTCCCTCCCAGCTCCCGGTAAAAGTTAAAAGGTCTTCCCCTTTTTGCCTAGTGTCTTCTCCTTACTCACTGTGGGTTGGTGGGAGATCAGATCCCTTCAGCTGATGAGCAGCAATGGCCTGGTGGCACTCTTATCGATCCATGGCCAGCAAATCACGTCTGTTTCAGTTTCAGTACAGGAACAGAAACTAGTGACACTTTTAGCATCATTCTGAACAAACCCTGATTTTATGGGGGATACATGTCAACAAAGGCAGCCCTGGCCGGATGACAGTGTATGTTGTTGACAATTCCTCTGGGAGGGGAAGGGGGGGGGCTCTGGTGAGGTCATAGGAGAGCAGAACGAGAGGGAAGTTCAGCCATTTAAAAAGGAAAAATGTATTATGTACTCATAATCAAATTAAAATGTACTTAAAAAATAATATTTTCCACATATCAAAAGTACATAGTATTTACCAATATTAATATTATTATTATTATATAAAACAGGAATGCCAAAAGCATGATTTATCGATTACTTACTGCTGTTTCCAACAGGACCACCTGTCCTCTAATCGGTTAAGAGAGGAGGACAACTTTGCCATGATGGATGATGCATCCAGCCAATCGTCAACCACTACAGACAGCGAGGAAGAGAGGAGGAGTGCCTTAGAGAAGAGCATGTAAGCCTTTCCCCTCACCGTCCTCAGCCAGGGGTCTCGCTCTCACGTCCGTGTGCTGATGCCTGGAATGTGGCACGTCGAATGTGGCACTTATTTCAGTACAATTGTCTCATTTGCCGTTTAAAACTATTATCACCCATTCGCAATCATAAAATCATTATTATTCAACAAGGGATAGAGAGCTTTTCACATGAAACACTTACATTTCATCTGATGCTTTTTTTCAAAGAGGCTGCAAATGCAGCATTTTACTTAATGAGCCACAGGAGCTGTGGCCGACAGCAAACAAATGGTCCTGTGTCCATTTCATTCAAAACAAATGGTTGTTTGTCCATTTCATTCAAAACAAATGGCCCTGTGTCCATTTCATTCAAAACAAATGGTCCTGTGTCCATTTCATTCAAAACAAATGGTCCAGTGGCCAGTATAGAGGTCAGGGGTCCATTGATTGTCTCTATGTTGGGAGTTTGGAGGCAACACTAGTCACTCTGGTATGTCATACTAGATCAGTGACGATTGGCTCAGGAGGTAAGGACTTTGCCTGTAATGAGAGGCTCTCTGGTTCAAATCCCGTGGCCATCAGAGTCATTTCACCCTTGGGCCCTTAACCCCCAATTACTCCAGAGACTGCCCTGCTTTTAATTGTACATTGCTTAGGGGGAAAAAGTGTCTGATAGATTGTAATGTGTGTGCTGCAGCTATGTACTGAAAGAGCTTGTTGAGACGGAGAAGCTCTACGTGGCTGACCTGGGACTCATTGTAGAGGTAAATCCCACATACTGCACAGTTAAGATGATCTGTTTCATTCTCTTGCTCACTTCAATGCTAAATCTAAACATGGCTATCCGCACTTAGAAAAGCATTGAGACACATTCACCCCAGGCCGGAGGGTAACACTGTGTGAATTCTGACCCCACCTTAAGGGCTACATGGCCACCATAAATGAAAAGGGAGTGCCAGAAGATATGAAGGGAAGGGACAAAATCGTGTTTGGGAATGTCCACCAGATATTCGACTGGCATAAGGAGTAAGCATCCAATGGCTTCCGGTATTGATGTCGGTGTGTGTGTGACAGAAATGGCCTTGCTTGCATGCTGCGTGCCATCACACTCCTGCAGTCCTGACCTTCTGCTCTGCCCCACCTCGGTGCAGTTACTTCCTGGGTGAGCTGGAGAAGTGTGTGGAGGATCCTGAGAGGTTGGCACAGCTCTTCATCAAGCATGTAAGTGTTGCTGAGGAACGTCATAGGATGGCCAACCCCCCTAGTGGTCACCTACCATGGTTTATTGCTGACCTCCCCCCCACCAACTCTCACAGGCTAACCTTTTAAGTATCACTCTGGCTCTCTACCATGCAGATATGCCCTGACTGGCCAGGAAGCGTGAAGAAGAAAACAGAAACACAATTATAAACCTGGCCATAATTACCCTGAGGAGCATGGTTCCCCTGGTGCAGGGGGGCGGGGGGGTGGGGAGTCTTTTTGATCCCCTCAGCTATTACAGATACTATAATAATAAGCTTATGTTGAGTGCCAATTAATGGATGAAACCTTACAAAAAAATCTGGGCTGCTAGAAGAACATTGAATACAGGATGCAGACACACATGAGGGCAAGTCAGGGCACTGCTATGTAGCTGATGGATGGGAAAGGACACGCCGGGTCAGTGGGCTGTGTCTCCCAGGGTGCCACGACCTCTGTCCTCGTTCCAGCCCTGGCTGCTCATCGCATGTGTGGGTTACATTAACCATGTTGACTGAGCAGAGGAGACAGTTATGCACTAGCTATAGGTTAATGTACCTTTTTGTCAAATTTAAGGTAACTCTGAGGAATATCCCCAAGGTACAAAGAACATTAATGTACCCCCAATAGTACAAAAATGTTCCTCGAAGTCCAGGGTACAATTGCCAGACCCTAGAGCCCCAGTGACAAGGAAAGGTACAAATTAGTGTATTTTTTTTCTGACAGTGTAGGTAGACTGTTCATTTCTAATATGACTTTCAGGATAATGTGGTTAAATTATACATGAACGGATACTCGCTCACACTCAGCTCCATTACAGACTGGCTCTACCAGAGAACAGTGGGCCAGTCATATAGTGCCTTGTCGCCGTTATGGAGCTAGCTCGTGTGAAAAACCCACTTACAAAATGCTAAGGCTAATGCTTTCAGATCAAGTATGACGGATGTGCTTATGGCTGGTGCCCAAGGTGAACAGGACTTATGAACAAAAGGGACAGCTTTGGATCCATCTCCAGATGGTCATTAAAATGGCGTAGGAGACACTGACCGTGCGCTCGTGTGTTGCAGGAACGGCGGTTGCACATGTACGTGGTGTACTGTCAGAACAAGCCCAAATCGGAGCACATTGTCTCTGAATACATAGACAGCTACTTTGAGGTGAGTACATGCCCACAGTCACAATCAAAAGGTAAAGGGTCTTCTAATGAAGTTCACTTTAGTCTTCGGTTGAGTTCAGTGCGGTCTTAAGGTCAATACTGTATTGGAATATCTCAGTGACATAAGTCTGTAACTACCAACAATGTACTACAAATGTATCACAACATTTGATTGGCTAATTGATTAATTTATTGATTTGTGCCATGAGAATTGAAGAGTAATGTTACCCACAGAGGTGGAGAGTTCAGGGTCAGAATGTAGAATTCCAGACCAAGATTTTGTTTCACTCAACCACTTGTTGATTGGAACAAAATCTTGGTCTGGATTTGTACTTTCTGAACCTGAACTTTCCACTGCTGGTTACCAGTCAGTCACTGCGTTGATGAATGCCAGTTTGTAGGTAATAATCAAGTAGCCCTTGTGGGGTAATGGGTCGCAGTTAAACATTAAGGTGTGTGGAAATCACAGCGTGAATCCTGTTTCGCATAGGAGCTCAGACAGCAGCTGGGCCACCGGCTCCAGCTCAATGACCTGCTCATCAAGCCTGTGCAAAGGATCATGAAGTATCAGCTCCTGCTCAAGGTGAGGCCCACAGTATAGTGCTAGGAACTTTGGGAAGTGGTGAAAGGTCCTTCATAACATGCCTGCCTCCATCAACTGTGATACTGAAAACTCTGCTTCTGCTAGTTTGGCCATATTTGATACGATGAAGCAGCTTGTGGTGTGGCTTGGTATAACTTCTGACAAAAGGGTCATCTGGCTTTCCTCTTTGAAAAGACGTGTAAATCTGCGTGTTAGGTATCTTCAAATAAAATACTATTCTAATCCAACTTAAACAGCCAAGCAGGCCAAAGACTTTATAAACAATTCATTGAGCAATTAATTGCAAATTATTCGGATTCAATTTTTTTTTTGATGAATTGTGGTTGAGGTACGAGAAACATGGTTGCTGTTGATCCTATCTACTCTCTGGAAATAAATTTATGTGTAACTTTTTTTGCATTACATATCTCTGTGAAGATATGCTACTTCAAAGGCTTTTTAATTGCTGTATAAGCAGAGACAGTTTTCCTTCAGAAAATGAGCTGTGCTTGGTCCTACAGGACTTCTTGAAGTACTACACCAAGGCTGGAAAGGACACTGCTGAGTTGAAGGTATGATTTTGTTAGTCATTCATAGGAAAGACTGTCACTCGTGTAGTTCGCAAATAGAGCAATATTACAGCAGAACTTCACATATGACAGTGGTGCCATTCTTCCATTTCTCAAAATTCTCAATATTGGACACATCTTTTTCTCAGAGGTGCATGTCCTTACCTTACGGTTCTCTTGTGGTTCCCCGATGAGCTGCCAAACCACATCCGGTCATCAGACTCCCTCTCCAACTTCAAGAAACACCTCAAAATCCATCTGTTCCATGAATTCCTCCGCTAGCCTGATGCCTCTTTACACACCCTAAATGTTCTTATGTTACACTTATGGTCATAGTGTTATGAGGTTCATGCTTTGTTAGAAATTGTCCTGTAGCTCCTGCTCCAACACTGCCTGGGCATTCATTGGAAATTCAGCCTAGTTTCATGTCTGCCTCACTGAGTCCTCGACAGCCATATGTTTGTGATGTGCTATTTGCTTCACTTAACTTCACTTTGGACAAAAGTGTCTGCTAATCTTGTAAATGTACCTGTAACTTCATGATGGTACCTCAGTGATGTCATTATTCTGTCATACCCTTTAAGCACCACATGTCATAGACCTATTTTCATGGACATTTCCTCGTGTTTGGAGCATGACATCCCTAGCCATTACTTTTGACTGGGAAGCCTATGGTTTAGTCCAAATGGCCTCTTTTTTCTCTTGAGCAGAAGGCAGTGGAGGTCATGTGCTTCGTGCCCAAACGTTGTAATGACATGATGAATGTGGGAAGGCTCCAGGGATTTGAGGTGAGGTTCCACACCTTCTGGAAGTACATGATAAGAACCTCAAACTCTACTTTATCACCAGAACATCCAGAGTTCCCTTCCGGTCCCAGCTGTAGCACACTGATATTAATGCAGAGACTGCTCAGGCATCTGTTTATCCGCACTTTATTGATGATCCATTGTGCAGCTGGTGACAGAGGTCATACTGCAGTAACTGATAGTAACTATTTGGCTTCCTGTGTCCCAGGGGAAGATCACGGCACAAGGCAAGTTGCTCCAGCAGGACACATTTATGGTGACCGAGCAAGACAACAGTATCCTGTCTCGGGCCAGGGAGAGGCGGGTCTTCCTGTTTGAGCAGCTGGTCATCTTCAGTGAACCCATTGACAGAAAGAAGGGCTTCTCATTGCCAGGATACATTTTCAAAAACAGTATCAAGGTGTGGTAACCTCCGGCAGATCCCTGGCTTTTCACCATTACTGCATTTAACCAGATGCATTATGTACCGTCTTTGGGAAGTCCCCAAATTCTCTCCATATATCCATATTTCTAGGTGTTTAGGGTTTTGCTCTGTTGTTCCTTATATTCCAAGTCAACTCTGACAGCTGGTGTGTTAAGAAAACAAAATCAATATGTCTGCCAGGATCACAGTGACTCAGCGGGCAGCGTTGTCACCTTGGGAAGATGGCCCCGGATTTATGTGCTGAGTTTGCTTGTTCTCACTCACTTTTCTTTCTATCCTCCATTACAAAGACCAGATGAACTGGAAGATCCCAAAGTGCCCTCAGAACATTGCTTTTTGTCTATCTGTGCGTCTCAGTGAGGAAGTTTCCCATCCAGGGTATATTCTGCCTCATGATCTCTATCTTCTGGAAGAAAATCCAGATCACAGTAATTGTAACTGGATAAGTGTGTAATTGAAAATGGGTGGATTGATATTTGTCTCTCCTATTAGAGTGTGGCATCAATGTTATGATACAATAACAAACTTCCCCCTGGGCATGCTTCTGTTAGCGGTAACCGGGTGATACCATCTGTCTCGTCGGCACCCCAGGTCAGCTGCCTCGGCTTGGAGGTGTGTGACGAGGCTGACACGTGCCGCTTCGTGCTGACATCCCGCGGGGCCAACGGGAGCGGCGTCCGCTTCACATTGCAGGCAGCGGCAGCTGATATCTGCAGAGCTTGGGTGCTCGACGTGAGCCAGATCCTTGAAACACAGCGCAACTTCTTAAATGGTAATGGCCGCCCTCCACCTTCGAGGGTTTAAAGGATAACGTCCTTCGTTTTGAAACAATGATCCCCTCTGAGCACCCCCCGGGAGACCCTTATTTCCCTTCTGGCACATTCTTATCTTCTGAAAGGAGTTCATGTGCTATAGCTAATGCAAAGCCCAAAACGGTTACTGGTCACATATAAAGCAGCATTAGCTGGTGACACTGCAAGCTGTATTGGGTAAAACCATCAAAAATGAGCCAAAAGAATTCAACTGAAATGAGTCACCCCTTCATATTTGCGAGGATTCCGAAAGATGCTTCTGAATGTGAAAACTTGTGAATAATACTTGGGCTTATTATAAACAATCCCAAATTAACAGTACTGAAAAGTTTAAGATGTGGTAAGAAAAGCGAGATTCCACGATCACACAGACAGTTAACATGCGAGTAAAGCTGGTCACCAAGACGAATACGCACAGCGTACCCAAGCCAGGATGTTCAGATCCCACAGTTTTTTTAAACCAAAATTAACTTTTAAAAATTAAAGTACGCACTTACGCTAACAAATACTTAATAACAGTAATATTTGTATGTTACATGATTTTATGATCCAAGTCATTTTCGATACTGTTTACATGCTATTTTTGTTTTACACGTCATCTGTGAGTTCGGCAAGCTCCAAAAAATTCCCATTTATTGTTCACAGCACCTCGCGCATGACCAAAACTGCGAATGTCAAATTCACTAATCTGGGGGAGCAACTGTACACAAAAGAGGTTCCACAAAGCATTTCACCACTTGCAGGCAGTGAGTTCTGCAGTATCCTCAATGATCTCCCCGCTCAAATGTTAGCTCTGCAGTCACCCATCGAGTACCAGCGACGCGAGGGCAAGTCCAGCAGCCTGGGGCGGGCTATGCAGGCACCAACGGCGGCTGATCTCGCACTGCGCCCCCACTCCTCTGCCTCCTTCGACCGCCAGCAGCTGCCCTGTCTGCATGCCTACAACAGCTCACTGCCCTCTCTCCACATGCCCAGTCAGGGGCCCCTAGATGCAGTCGCGCTGCAGCAGGTAAGCCTCAGTGGACCCTACGCCCCACAGTGTGAAGTGTGGCCTGTTCCTAGCTAAGCGTTTCCCAACAGCTACTGGAAACCCACACTGGTCCCACTGGCCAATTGTAATGAACATACATGTACTCAATCCAGAAGGACCAGCACCATAAAAGGGCCAAAAATAAAGAGTACAGCTCCTCTAAGGCACCCATGGGTCATGATTCTGGGTCATGGAGCCCCTAATCCACAGGAGACGGGGAATCGATGGGACATGTCAAAACCAGCTGGATCACTCACCAGCACGGCCCAGTCCATGGTTTTCATTCAGAGAACCAAAATGGACAAATCCGACAAACCCAGACAAATTCTCACGTAACCATTTTGATATTTCCTTAATGTTTTTGTCTGTTTCTACACTTTTACCATGTAAGGCCTCCCATGAAAAAGACTATTTGGAAGGATTAATACTGAGTTATGAGCTTTGTGAAGGACAGGGCCAGTTATCATGGTCTGAGAGTTGGACAATTTACCATCAGCTTCTCCGTCTCTTTGTGCCTCCAGCCCATGCGTGAGCAGCGCCTCCCTTTGGCGTGTGGCACAAACAGCCAGAGCATCTTTCCCGTCCAAATCCACACACAACTCTGCAATCGCTGCAACACACCCCAGGGCTGCCCAGCTGTGTCCAACGGGCTGTGCCATCCTATAGGGCATGGTATACAGGTATGCAGGCTCCACACTGCCCCTGCTGGGTACAGTCCACTCACTTACATCAAAAATTTCCTTGCATTTATAAAACTAATGGCAGATCACTGAAATATCTAAGGGCATTTTGACAGACTAAACACATCACCTCTAAACTTCCTGTTGTATCTGTCCTACTGTATCTTCTGATTTTAATCCTTCTGACAGACACAACATATACTGTATACAACACCTGGACATATTTGGATCTCCTTTGCACTGACTGTACTTTAACCAGAAAAGGGCATTTTGATTTTTTCCTCAACTGTAAAACAGCCAGATCTCCTGTCCCAGAGAAAGAAAAAACTGCTCTGCTATAACAGGGTTATTCTCAATGCAGACTGGCAAATATCTTTCTGCCAGTGTGATCAGTCGCCTCGTTGGTGGAAATGCTTATGGACTTCATCAATTTCCTGATTTGTGATTTCCTGTTAAGTACTGGCTAACCGATTCTTTGTGAATCATTTGTGCGAATGATTCATGTGAATGGGAATCACATTCATTTAGACATTTGTGTCCATCTGGCTCACTAGGGAGTAGTATGTGGCTCAGTGGATTAGGCTCTGGATTGTAGGCTACTTACAATCAGGAAGTTGCCAGTTCAAATCCCAGGGTTAGCAGAGTGATATCACTGTTATGCCCTTGAGCAAGGCCCTTAACCCCCTAAATGAACCAGAGACTATCAAACCCATCTTTCTCAAAAATATATGTCACTTTGGATAAAAGAATCAGCTAAATGCTGAGAATTAATTAGCATAGCTAACATAATTTCTAATGATGGTAGACAAAGTTAAAATATGTAACCAAACTCAGTATCAAGTCACTCTGTGTAACACTTTATCATCAAAGCAGAGATGTCTTCGAAGCCAATGCATAATTAATTTTTTATCACAACTGAAAGTTAATTACCGCATAGTGGAAAGGAGTGGCGGGCATTAAAACTACTAATTATGGTGTTATCATTAACAGTACTAAAACCCTGATATATCAAAAAAAGAACAAGCCTGTGTGGAGTTGTGGTGACGTGATAGCTGAGAAGAGCAAAACTTGCGATTCGAACAAACGCTGTTTGTCAAACTTCCCACAGCTTTGTATGAGTTACAGTGTTTGCACCTAACAGACACCTGGGAACTCCAATTAGGGGCCAAGCAGCATCCAGAAGTTGGTAAAGCACGCTCCCTCAACTAACAGCCTTGTGTCCTTCTCTTCCTACACAGCAGACCAGTGAGGGCCATGTGAAAGCCTTAGCAGGGGAGGCAGGGAGCTTTTCGCCCAGCCCGCTGGGGGTCCAGAGGCTCGGCAGCCTGGCAAAGCTGGACGAGGACGAACTGTGAGCACAGGAACTCTGTGGGGCGCGTGGGACCTCCTCCTGCCCCCAGCACCAAACTCCATAGAGCACGACGTTGCTGCATCGTCTTAATCCGCACGCCATAGCTGATGTGGTCGTTAGGCTGCATCCCTTTTTGCTGTTGCTCTTTTCGTCTTATCGCTTCTTTACTACCAGTTTCTACTTACTCATCATCCTTCTGTTACAAACGACCCAGAATGTTTAAGACTTTTTCCTTGTGCTTTTTTTTTCTTCCTTTTTTAATGTTCCAGACCAAGGAAGGGGGGTGTCAAATGCCCATCAAGAATGAGCATTTCTCTCCCACAGTGAGAATGAGCACCGTGACATGTCGACAGTTAAGTTAGATTAAGTTTGCTATATGCTGAAAACTGGGAGATTTTGTGTTTTTGTATGCATGTGTAACAGGCAAGAGATCCTTCCCTGTACTCGCATGTGCTGACCTCACTCTTGAAAGCTCTGCCCATGAGGAACCTCCTTCCATCACACAGCAGAACAGATGCACTTCATTCAAGAGAAGGTACCACTGGATTAACATCCTTCAGGCAAACTCAGAGTCAGTCAGGGAGGCAAGGAGAAGCCAGACCTTAAACAGGTCAAATCCGGACATCTTTAGCAGATGGGAGCTTCTCATACTTTCTAAGGACATGGGCGATGGCAATGTCATTGCGATTATTTTTACTTCTTAATTTTTCCAAAACAAAGGTATTCATAGGTTGTGGAAATGTCACAGGATGTGAAAAGTCCTTATAAGGCCACCTATGGATGGTTCTTACAGAGACACTCCGCTTTGGGTCAGCTGAAGTCCTGCCTGATGCCCCCACCACCCCTCACATGGATACCAAATCTGTGCCTGTGGTCCAATTGGGTTTAACTCACTGGAAAAAAACGTCACTCTTAACCTCTGTGTATGCTTGCCTTACAGTATTGGTTTCTGTGATCCCACCAGTAGGTAGGAATCGCTTGGTTTGATCAATCATTTTAATAACACGACAATCACCATAAAGATGGAGATCCAAAGGGATCCGCAGCCCTGGCAGCTCAGGTGACACTGGTCAAAGTGCCACACCTTGGCATATGAAGAATTTTTTGCACAGTTGAACGTTTTACCGTATCTTCAACGAGGGAACCAAAGAACATCGTAAAATACTGGCCATGTTAACTTCAGCCCTTCTTGTGTAATTCACTCCTCTGGAGTCATCACTGCAGGCAAAGCTACTCGCCCTGCTCCGTTTCTGTAGTGATTCTTTGGTCCTGATTTCAGACCTGGCCTCCTGCGGTGGTTTGAGAGCCCAAAGCTATCGCGCTAAGCAGCCTGGACTCTCCATACCAATCCAGACCCAGAGGTCTTCTCCACCCGCACTGAGGTTATTTTAGCCTTCATAATTTGCATGTTTATCAAAGACAAAAACATACCACGAAGCGAACATACAGAAGGAGAGGAAGGGGGATAGATGAAACACTGACCTATGAACATTTTCTGTTGTATCATGTTTAAATAAATCTTACCTTTTTGAAAACTCATCCTTGCTGATTCTTGGGGTGATTTCCTTTGTTTATACTGGATAAAGAAAGTGTGGAAATGAGAAGCTGGGAGTCAGATTTCCTTACAGATCTTTCAGTTGTGAAAATCAAGCGTTATTACAATCAGATTACGTACATACGTAGCTGCTGCGATGTTCTGTAACTCTTGTAGTTGTTTGCTGCCCCCTTCTGGGTGGTGTATGTAACATGTTATAAATCTCTAATAGTATCCGAGAAATGTAAATCACATACACAAATGTTCAAATGGGCACCAGTTTCAGGTGGTTTATATTGGTAAAAATACTCTCTAATAAACGGCTGTACATCAGCCACCTCACTTCAAATGTCAACGTCATATTGCTGTTTTATGGTCGGATGTTGGAAACGTGCATTTACGCCACAGGTTAAAATGAGTATGATAGAGCTTAGTTTTTCGTTTTAGCAATTGCACTGAAAGACACTCATGATATGATCTTTTAATACAGAAATTTTAATACAGAAAAATTTTTTAATACAGAAAACAAAAGTGACGTGCAATGGAAATAAACTAGGCGCTGTACGTAATCATAACCCAGCGGAGAAACAAAATCTTTGAGGGCATAAATTATATTTAACTATTTGTCATTAAATTTTCAGTGCAAATTGTTCAGGCGGGACTGTAGTGCCGGTCAGGTGGCCGCCCAGGGCGCCCTCTTCAGAGGGGCAGACCACCGCCGCCCTGCCGCCCGTCCCCAGTGCAATACTGCAAAATAAATTAAGGTTTCTGAGACGGCGACACTAGATTAGATTGCGGTTAACCCGCCTCCTTGGCCGTGGTCCATCCGAGAACTTAATTTAAACTAAGAAACTTAGTTATTTTAACCGACATCAATGTCGTCGTTTCGCATCACGTACGGTTTAAACAGAAAACTAAAAACTCAAGGCAAGACTCAACGCGTTTCCTCATTATGTAATTTAACTTTTACTTTTTAGATTAATTTAAAGTCTTAGCCTTCTGCTTTAGTTCTTTTGTTTAGTTTGCAACTGCCTTGTAGTGTTACAGGAATATATTCATATTGATAGAGGCCTATAGTACATCCTATACATGTCGTACCAAACGCAGGCTGGCAAACCAGTAATATTTAGTGTGTTAATGACTGTAGAACCTCCTCTGCGATATTTACTCCCCAAATTACCACTAGAGTTAATGATACAGCATTAGAAAAACAATCCTGTGGATGTTTTTATCGCATAAACCGGGTATAATGACTTATTTACAGCAACAGCTGTTTAATGGTAAATGCAGCCCTATATTCTACCAAAACGAAAGATGACTGTCAGCTTAAATGTTTAATTTAGCTTTAACAGGAGAATTGGATCTTTAAGCCTATATTTAGGCTAACTCAGAAAGTAGTTGATAAGCTGTGCTATAAACCATAAAGTCAGCCTGTAGTGATGCGTGGACTTTTTAAAGAATATCTAACTAAACTTCCACGATATGTTAAGGCTTGACATGAAAATAATGGCAAAATGTAGGTTGCACTTAAGCTATCATTTTCCTAATTCAACATTAGGTTAATTACGAGATGGTATACACACACACACACACACACACACACACACACACAAACCCACGTTTTAGCATCCCTGTGTCACAATGTGCAAGGGTGTTCATGGGAAAAGTGACTAAATTTAGCTAATTGCAACCCTGACAGAATTAGCTCTAGAAATATATCTTGAGAAAAGTGAAGATAGTTTTGTTTTGTTATAATTCCACGGAGGTTTAACACCTCTAATTAGTCATGGTATTTCTGTTATATTAAATGTTTTATCAAGCAAGAGTGGATGACAATGTTTTAGGTAGCTATATGTTTATCCAGCCTGGTGATTGTTCACCGGGATTTTGGTGTCATTTGCATCCTGATGAAATAAGGAGCCTGAGTAGTGGGGCTTTCTGTAAACTAACATGCTGTTTTAAAGCATACAAGCATCATTCGTAGGAACACAGCTAAAGACGACACCATCTATGTTTATTTGCATTAAAGGAACATTTTTACATGCCTTCTCATACATGGTTACATACTTGTATGTACACTGTGAGCAAAGTACATCAGTAATGACGTTGCCCAAGATGGGAAGCTATCGATGGCAGCAGGGACAAAACAACTTTCTGAAAACCCTCACTTTCACAATATTCCTCTAATAAAGAAAATAAAATCAGTTCCTGGAAACTGACTGGGGTGTTTCTTTAACAGAAATACCCTGCAGAACGTACATTCTTAGAGTGACATGGAAACCGTGTATTTAATTTAACATAAATAAATTAACCTGAAAAATAACCTGATTTCAGATGTGCATCTTTGATCAACGCATACTGAAAGATGCAAGGTTTTTGAAATGAAGTTTCTTTATGAATTGCAGTGTTTTTTGGTTGGCAAAATGCAGGTAAACTACTTAGCAATTTTTATGAGTGATATCTTTTTTGAGTTAAGCATATGTGGCAATATGGAAAACATTAGGGAACAGGGATAACAACAATGCTGCAGCGCTCGTAGCTCTCGGTGAAAGCTGAATGGCCGTTGATCAGATCGGAGGCACAATCTCCAGTAAAATGTTCAGAAATGCTTCTCTGATTTCAGAGTCACCTTACCGCAGTTTGCTGTTAATTTCTCCAAATCACTGTCAGCTTAAGGAACATCCATCCATCTTCCAACCACTTATCCTGGGCAGGGTCACAGGGGGGCCTGGAGTTTATCCCAGGAAGAATAAAGTACAAGACAGAGGTCATCCCAGTCTGAATACCAGTCCTTTACAAACATACTTTTATAAATAACTCTACGCTTTGCCTCACCACAATTTTTCAGTATTTCTTGTGTGACAGATTACTCCAAGTTTATACAGTCTGATAAAAATGCTTTCGTCGCCACGCCATTTTTTCCCATCTGCTATTAAACGTGAAAGTGCATATTTAAAGATTGCTGAAACAAAACGAACTGCACGGTGGGCGTACAGTAAAGTGAAGGGGAGCCTGTGCGCTGTGTGCCGCACACAGGACTGATTTTCCACACACTGGTGCGTCTGGTGTGAAATGGCCCCTGTGTTGTGGCCCTCCTGGTCCGGCCCCTGCTCCCTCACTCCTTTTTGATGTGCCTGAGCAGTGCCCCCCCAGCGTGCTGCTGGCCCAGGGCATGTGCACCGGCCCCCCTGCCCTTCCTGTTTTGGTGGGTCTTAACGTGCTTGGCCAGGTGGTCGCTCCTCATGAAGCGCTTGCCGCACTGCGGGCAGCCGAAGCGCTTCTCACCGGTGTGCGTGCGCAGGTGGCGCTGCAGCTCGTCTGAGCGTGTGAAGCTCTTGCCGCAGAAGAGCCAGTTGCAGATGAAGGGGCGCTCGCCAGCGTGCCAGCGCAAGTGGGCCTTCAGATGCGATGTCTTTTTGTAGACCTTGCCGCATTCGGGGATGTGACACACATGCAGTCTCTTCCTGCCCAGCTCCTCAGGAGTCTGGCTGGCCAGCCCACTGTTGGACACCTGGCAGTTGGGGCACTTACACCTCCGGCAGCGGCGCGTGGAACTCAGGAGTCCTTTAGATGTGCCCTGTAGGAGGGCTGCAATCTGAGGCTGGTGGCCCAGGACTAGTTGTCTTCCCAGGGAAAAGGGATGACTGGGCGGACTGCCGTTGGTCTGGGGAATGCTCCACCACTGCTGGCTCTCCTCCATGTGGCTTCCTGGAAGGTGGTGCCTGTTGGAGGAGCTTTGGAGCAGACTGGGGAAATTCTGGCCCACACTGCTATGCTGGTGGTAATAGGAACTGTTAGGCTGCACTTGAGAAGACAGGACTTTGATGGGGGAGAGATCAAAAGGGTAAGATGCTGGGGTCTCAGCTGGGGGGGTGAGGGGCAGTTCGTGGTGGTGGTGATGGTGGGAGTGAGTCCCCAGGCTGGACTGTACATGCCCCGGAAACTTTGACACGGTCAAGGTTGTTTGGTGGGTGCCCAGGCCAGGGCTTGTCACCACCTCGTTACTCCACAGCTGGAACATCCCAGGTGTCGAGCCAGCCCCCCCTTCATAGGGAACCCGGGGTCCCTCCAGCCCCAGGCTGCCGCCTGCCTGACGTGCCTGACCGCGCGTGGAGGCCAGGAAGGAAACGGTGTGGGATCCACTGTCTGGAGAGGAGCTGGGTGTGCGGTCCTATGCAAGGGGCACAAAAGCGCGATTCAAATCAATTACCTTTTACTATGCAGCTTAATATCAAAGTTCTTATTAGAGAGGCACAATGTATCATCCAATCAGATGATAATCAGGCATAATTAGCTTTTATTTTTACACTTTTTTTTGGAATAACTGCTGAAGTTCAGCGTTACCAGAGAGGCTTAAACTGACAGTTCCTCGGTCAAGGTGTTAGTTTCCTATCGACTGAATCACGTGGGATGCCCTAAAACTCACAACAGACCAGTGCATCAACAGCTACAAGAGCGACAGAAATAACATTTAACATTTAACACTAAAAATACGGCACGGACACCGTGCAAATATTCACGCACCACGTATTATACTATTACTCTGAGAATTATTTATAATATAAGTCCGGAACTTTATAAAACAGACATTCCAATTATTCTTCAAAATCACCTTGTATGCTTTCGCAGGTATTAGTACGTCATTTCTGTCATTTTCGAATATGTCGAAGCATCTTTACGAACAGCATACGTTTGTGGAAAGATGCTTTTTGTATTAAGATCTTTCACTTCTTCCTGACGCAGTCTTACTGTTTTTTTTCCACAAGTGTACCTCCGTTACTGTCACGAAGTAGGTTTTTACCTGCCAAGTCTATAGAGAAAACAATAAAAAACAATCCACAAACCTGTAAAAATGAGTGCAGAAAATGATCAGTAGTGGACAAAGTAAGCGCAGCCATGTGTGTGCGCGTACCCCCGCTCGGCGGGCGCGGACATATGCGCGGCGACGCTCCGGCAGAAGCGCACGTTAGAGGAGACCAGGCTTAACGAGCACAGCAAGGTAATTCCGTTTGTGAAATCCGCACTTAAAGCTCGTCGTTTCACACTCTCCCTCTTCCTCACCCCGATCTGTTATTTGCACTTGTGCGGACTTCCCCGGTCCTCTTACATTTGACGGCCAGCGGTGGCTTTCATATACCTGACGAGGCTTTTGAAGTGCAGAGGAGAGCCAATCGCCAAAAGTCCTTGGGACCATTTCAAAGGCGCGCTGATTGCATCCTCTGTACAGTGAAGAGACCCTCTCGAATGAGGCCCTTATGTATGTGCTAAGGGACGGGGGGGAGGGGGGCTTGCAGAAGAGGAGGGGGTAGCTGAAGTGAGTAAAGGCACATTTATGATAAAACAAGCCTTTTATTTAACATTTCTTTATTTCTGAACGTCAAAGATACAACAAAAGTTTCAAATTTTAGAGACCCATCTAAGTAGTCCATCAATCCATCTTCTAACCACATGATCAAGTTTAGTCTTAGCTTAGTCTGTCTTAAGGAATTATTAAATTAGTAATAATTAAGATATTAAGACTTTTGTTTGTTCTGTCATGTTTTCTCACCAGATATGCAAAACAAAACCTATAATATGTTTATTAGCCTAGATTTTTAATGCATTCATCCAACTTTATCATGCCAAAACATTTCATGTTTATCTGTTATTTTATGCGTAATGAAAATAAATATTATTTTCATTCTCCATAAAAGTTCGTCCTATCGTCCTAACTCAGTGTGTGAGCAGACTCAAAGTA
Organism: Mormyrus iriodes; assembly: GCA_011763525.2. Classification (NCBI taxonomy): domain Eukaryota; kingdom Metazoa; phylum Chordata; class Actinopteri; order Osteoglossiformes; family Mormyridae; genus Mormyrus; species Mormyrus iriodes. The sequence continues at coordinate 906,113 of JAAGVU020000084.1, read as the reverse complement.
TACAAATATCTTGGATACTCACGTGCACAATATGTAACGACAGTAACGTAGTCAAAAGACAAAGGGTAGCAATATTTCAAGGTATTGTACTACCGTCCGAAAGTGCTTTTTTTTTAAAAAAAATAATAATAACGTGAAGTATCACTACAGGAAAAAAACTACGCTTCAGTTTAATTGATATTCCTGCTGCTTTATTTCCCCGTTTTCTTCGCCCTATTACGTGAAAGTCTACATCCATCCATCTTCCAATTGCTGAGCAGAAGGTCGTGGTGAGCTTGGGACTTACCCTAGGAAGCACAGGGTAGGAGTTAGGGGACGGGGTGCCCTCAGATTTGTGATGATCAGATAATTGATTAATATGAATAATGTAAGTAGCCTATTTGTCCGTTTTAAAAATAAATATAAACCGAATGTGGTAAATTAGTCTGTTCAAATTACTGTGTGACAGGATATATGTTTATAATAATTAAATTAGTCCTTAATATGTTAGTCCTTATGAAATAATTGAATTAGTCCTCATGTCTTATTTCTATTGCAATAAGCAGTCTAAAGCATTTTCACTTACCACAAAAATGTCAGTCTTATTCAACAAAAATAACTGGATAGTATGTTTTCCAAAATTAGTCAGTAAGGACATAATGACATTGCACTGCAGTCACAAATTAGTAGTACTAGCTTGAATTAAATGATCAAATTTATGTGCTTGGTCTTTTGTAAAATGTGAGGTCAACTTTTGCAAAGATTAAAGAATGTCTTGAACATGATGTAAGTTATGAGTTTTGCTCAGTAATAGTCACACCGAAAAATAGTTGTTTTCTTATGAACAACATGTATATTCTAAGTGTTTGTTAAAAGTGTTTATTTTGATTTTGTTGTGGTATAATGTAAAGAATTTAAACTCCCTATTTAAGTTTTAAGGGAGAATGCCTGCATACTCATGCAGCACGTTGCCTGTATCTCCTCCTGTGAAAGCACCCCCACAACCCCCCCAGCCTGCTGACCTGGCCTCACTGATCGCAGCTCAGGATGGGCAGTTACCTAATCAGAGCCAGTTACCCAACACAGCTGGCTGTGCCATATGTCTCCCTACATAAAGAACAGCGATTTACAAAGGCGTCCGCAGCCCAGGAAGGAGGAGCACACTCACCCTTAGCCTAGAGCTGCCCTTCCACACCCCACATATCCATTAAAATGCAATAATGGGGACGGTTACGAAGCCAAGATGTTATCTCTGTCACGGTCGTTGTTAAAATCTGCTGGCATTTACCACACCGTGCCTTTAAAAGTGCTAAATTACCCTGTTGGCAAACAGTAAAAACGTAGCCTAGACCTGGGGCTGTAGGGCCTGGTAGATAACGGCAGTGTTCTCTTGTGTTCACACAGGGCCTGGTGCCTGACGGGGCCTCCTGAGGATACGGTTACTGAATGCAGATTCATTTTTCAAAGCGCTTATTAAATTGTACCAGACATGTAAGCGTCATCACGGCGTCCCGATCTATACAGAGGACTCACTCCATTCCTGCTTTCCACCAGCTAGCCCATGGTCCCATCAAACAACATCTTAATATATCACTTAATTCCTTAAGTAACGTGATAATCCGAGGGGATCTAGACGTTTACTCTGTGATGTACTGATGCCTCACTGAAAAGTGTAAAAGCTGAACCTCCTCGTGGGATTTGAAACGACAACCTGACAGTTTGGGGTCTTTTGGTGTATAATATAAATCACAGTCAACAAGGTGTGTATAATGCCACCATGTGAGTGATGTTGTTAATGCCTGCTTATTAATAACATTACAAGCTGTCAAAGTCCTGGCCTTCATTGCAAAATGGTTTACCGCCTTTACTGCCACCTATTGGCAAAGAAAACATGGGGAAAAAATCTGGAGAAAGCTTGATGAGCGACATATTATTCATTTTCGCTAAAATAAATCATTTAAAAATTTTCAAAGTGGTTTTATAGTATTAACTGTGACCTGTGTATTTTACACTAACCGTAGAGGCAAAGTCCGCATGACAGAGACGCATGAAAACATGTACCTAAGATTATAGGGTAAAAAGTGTATCCCGGAAGCACAGAACCCTTCTTTTTCCTAATCTCACTACTGTGCAGAAGTTATTAATTACCTCAATACTCATTTCCTGTCATTATGCCTGCGCCCCCCCCGCCCCCCCGCTTGACTCCTTCCCAGATGAGTGTCTTTGAAGTGCTAACGACTCTCTCCTCACTTTGAACTGTGAAAACAATGCTCAGGTGGCGCCTCGCCTCCCCCGTGCGACGCTGCCTCATTTCAATACACCTGGACCCCCTATCACTCCATCCGCCAAATTCTGTTTCCGGAGCGATATCAGGCAGCCCGGCAGGGCCACGTTAATGTTTTCTGACCCTTCATGTGAGTTCTACACTCAGTGCTACTCATCTCTTGGTCACTGTTAGGCAGATTCAGTATTTATTATGACATGACCTGTAGAACCCCCTTGGACAAAAAGAAGTTCCCCCATGTGCATCTGTGCACCTTACTCCAATCACAGTAAATGACGTGTTTTATAAATGGCACTTGCATTCTCCTTGATAATAACGAGGATGTCCTTTCACGTTTACCTCCCTTATTGGCAGATCAATGTACAGAAAGCAGGGCGTGTGGGAGCACAGAGGAAGCAAAGCAAATGTACAGTAAAGGCACTTAGTGCAGTACCCCAAGGGGCATGTGACGCTCTGGGGTTGCCAGGGCGACCCATCTGGCTGGGCCATCTGCACATGATGAAACGAGAGCTGCAGCAAAGGCCTTTTCTCTTGGTCGCCTTGTCGTAAAACTGATTTCACAGCAAGGCTTCGACCAAACGATTCCTCCACCCATCACCCCCAACCCACAATCCAAGCCTACCCCCCAAAAGCACCTGGTACAGGCTCAGCAGGTGACCATCCACAGCAGAGCAGGACACATATGACACACAGAGGAGACAGACACTCATGGTTTTGTGTTTTACTGTAATGTGGCAAAATTTCAGATCTTGTTCCCAAAAACCCTGCACCAGAAAGTCCAAACTATTATTCGTTACTGCAGTTCGACTCATTTATAACAGTATTTGTCAGCAACATATTGCATATTGAGTCACTGGGACAAGTCAGACCATACCACAGATTGCCCACCTTGGTCATTAACTAGTTTATGGTTCATCGTGGTCACCAGCTAACTAAACAACGCTGAAGTTACAGAGGGATGCAGTCAGAAACGGGTCTCGTTGGTGGGACTCGGAGGAAAACTCACACGGAATCCGAGGCTCTTGAAGTTTGTTTGCATTTTGTTTTTCTGTGCTCTTAACAGCTTGAGAAGTCAGGTCACAGGAGCCTGTGATCAAAGAAGCTCACGGTTCGGTCTGGAAACACAGGATTAAATCTCCGCTCTTTGATACTCTGCATCAATATTTAAGCTCCAGCAACCGGTTGACACTCACCGCATCTCCCAGAGCAGAAAGCAGAGGAGATGTGGTGGTGGGGGGGGGGGGGGGGCAGCAGGGGCAGCTTGGTGAACTCCACAGTTCTCCACTGCCTGTCTGATGTTCTCCAGCCTGTTCCATGACGCCTAGTGCCGATTCGTTTGTTTGTTTGTTAGAGCCCTCCTCAGAATGCAGTGGTGTGAAGGCCCTCTGCCGGGGGGCAGTGAGATCCAAACAGTATGGTGCACGTTTCCTCTTCCGACGCACCTCACTCATCTCAGGGTGGGGGTGGTGGTGGTGGTGGGGGGGTGATGAGAAATCTCCCCAGGACTGACACACTTAGTCAGCTATGCACGTTTTTTTTCACATTTCACACATACACATTTCAGCTGCCAGGTTTGTGAGACAAATCTATTATAAAAATTACTTGCAGAATTTTTGCAACAAGCTTGAAGCTTGAAAAATAGAAGAATTCTCACACATGGGTTACTGATATTAGTGTTAATAATTTGTTACCAAAAACGTATACAATGCTTTTACATGAGTTATATCCAAAACTCGCCAAACCTAGAGACAACCCTAAAGACAAAAAGCATGTCCATTTGGGCATCATAGGTAGGACAGACGGGGTATCCCGGTGCCCCGCTGGTTGGCAGTGTTGCCGCACACCTCTAGGACCAGGGGTTTGAGTGTCTGCTGTGGCTGCATGTGTATGGAGTTTGGATATTCTCTCTGTTGTTGTGGGGTTTCCTCTGGGTAATCCAGTTCCCCCCCGCCAGTCCAAAAACATGCAAACACTTTACTTGAGGGGACACGAATACTTACTTAGCAGTAACTCAGTTACTACTGAAGCACAAATAATGAACCAAAAATAGTCACTATGTAAGATGCGTCATGATTCATTAATGATGAACAGACACGACATCAGTATTTCACTTGTGTTATTCATTACTTGTTCCTTCAGTAGTTCACAAAGGTTTACAGAATTAACAGATATAGTACCTGCTTGAGAAGACATGTGACAAGTCATTAATGACAAACATGAAATGAATTTATAACTAATACTTAGTTTGTCGTTAATTAATACATAAGTTATAGCAAAATACTACATTATTTGTGTCCCCTCAAGTAAAGTGTTACCAGTTAATTGGAGTTCCAAACTGCCCACAGGTGTGCATGTGTGTGTGACTGGTGTGTGAGGCTATAGGAACCCCTGCAACAATGAATAGGACAAGCAGTTACAGAAAATGGATGGGTGGATAGATGGATGGACTTGGGGAGGTCTATTATTCTATGGATTAGTATATTACCTACTAGCTTTAATCCTGGCTGGCAGAGTGATTGAGCAAGGCCCTTAACCCCAGTTGTTCCAGGGACTGGCTAACCCTGCCCTCTCAGGTTGCCTTGAATAAAAGCATCTGCCAATATGTAACTGTCAATCCAATTCCAATGATATTGTTTATCCCATCTGTTATACAAATAACGCTGCAATATATCTCAGATTTAAATGTAACATTCAAAACTCAAGGTGTTTATTGCTATTCAAGCAGGTCTACGGTCCTTGGATTTGGTCGGGAGCCAGTGAGAAGACAAGTGGGACAAGACAAGGCGTCCGTGTTTGTAACGTGGCTGTAAAGTCATTACCATCCTTAGTCTGTCGTAGTCGTAAACCTGCTACAGCTACTGGTATTTTCTTTGAAGAACAAATGTTTAGTCGTTCCCGAGGTTTCTCCGGACTACTGCTTTTGTTAATACAACTTCCAAACATTTCCCCGACGTCTTCAGCCGTCTCCCCCATTTCACATTTAAAATGAATGACTACTAACTCGTCGATTAGAGAGGGTTAGACATATATTATTTACGTGTATTATTTGTCGCGTTTTATATACATGAAAAACAAAACGAATTCGTCACAATGGTTGTCACGGCGTAGCACAATGTAAATAATATGAAACCGAAGTGCAAAAAAAGACGAGAAACTCAGAAATTAACCTGAGCATTTCTACGTAAAACGCAAATAATATGCGACGATCAGATAAAACATACAGAACCTCAGATTAATGTTTGATTTAGGGTGTATTCGGCATCCCCGACTAGGCTCTGTTCACGGGTGAGTTTTATGCACATATCGGTATGTTGTGTGACTTTCGGGACTGCTGGGCTACCTTGGTCCATAAGGCTGCAACCAAAGCTGTTATATGTGTATTACATAATATTTATTTAATAGATTTTCTCTAAGCTTGCGGGTGTAATTGCTTTTGAAAGACCGAGGAATGTATCCTATTGAAGAATATTATCGAGGTTCTAGTAACGCAGCCGCATACCGCAGTGAAGCATGCCTTCGCAAACCATCGTTGCCATTTCTGCATCATCACAGCTTGATGGGAGGAAGAGCCCTTCAGCAGCAACCCAATAAACAGACACCTGACTAGTGCAACTGAGAAGATAAAAACCAACAACACAACCTACAACTTACAATTACAAATACAAGTCAGAGATGGACGGTGTAATGCACAGACATACAGGTGATATTTGAAGAAAATGTAAATATGAAATAATTAGTCATCAAAACAAAAGCTTTACTGCTGTGCTAAATTATAGAAAGTCAATCTATTGATGTTGCCTAGCTAATTGAATGGTGTGGGACTCAAAACCAGATGTTGCATTTCAAAGCGCCGGGGAGCGCGAAGACGATGTTATGATTTATGCTGAAACGCGGGGCTTCAAAGCACAGATTGTGGCTTCTAAACAAATTGAACAAGTCAATCGTTATTCACCCAGGACTGCGAGCAGATCAGAGAAGCGATTCTGCCGCTTGTAATATCCCTCAATGAAGACGCGGTCCCTTTGGGTATAGCGGGCAGATCGAGGGCGAGAGGAGCGCGATGGAAAACTGGGGGGAGCTCGTTATATGGTGAGGTAACTGAGCTAGCAGAAAACAAGGTCAAATGAGTGAGGGCCTGCACAAACTTAAGAGCTTTAAAAGAGAAAGGTGAGGCGTTCAGTAAAAGCAGGCGTTTAATATGGACTTTCAGCTGAACACTAAGAAAATCACATCTGCTTGCGAAATTACACATTAATATTTCTGCTTTTATTTGGATTTTTTTAAAAAAAATCGACAAGTAATAGGTCTAGGTCTACTCTAAAATAGTTTATCGTAAATTGAGAGTTTGCATTTCATGTCCTTGGAAAGACGACACGCTTGCTGGCGTTGTGCAGAAAAAAAAATGGGATCCTCAAACATCGTACCACCGCGATACCGATTAAAAGATGAAGAGACACCAAACATATACGGATTTCCTTTAAAATAAAACATTTTGAGTAGCTGACAGACTATGTGGACCACCGACAGAAGTTGCTCCCCTTCTGATTTGTTTTCCGTTCATTTGATATACAACCTAAATTGGGACTCCAGAAAAGAAATGCTAAATCTTTAATTAACGTTACGGCATCTGCAGTCCCGCTTCCGCGGATCCACGTGCTTTTCTTTTAACCTATTCCAGCGCATTTGCACACCAAGGTGAAGTTTGATGTTTGGCACTCTTACAGAAAAGAAGGGGGGAAATCAAAAATGGAAATGAACCCTCACTTGCGTCCTCAGATCAAAGACACAGAATTATTTAACTTTTTTCCGCCCCTTGATCATCAAATGAAAAAGTAGGAGAAAGAGAAAAAGAGACATTTGTAGATTGTTGCATTGAGTTCTTTTGGTTGGTTCACAAGAAAGTTTTTTTTCCTTTCTAACTAGCTGCACTATTTGTGTCCTGCTCTGTGTGTGAAGCATAGCACCATACACTGGCGGGTTTAGGTATGGGCGACATGGGGATCCGCCCGGGCGGCATCTTGCCGGGGGCGTCCCAGGGCGCCCGCACAAAAAAAAAAAATCGGAATGGTGACATTTGCGTGATCGGTTTTCTGTCGCTAATTTGCACTTCACGTCAATGATATAATGTTACCATGTGAATCAATTAACCTTGTCATAGTGGGCGCCCTGATTCTGCTCTGTGAGCTAGGCTGGCTACCACGCTGAAGTACGAGATGGGCAGGGGTCGGGGCTAAGTTGACCTCAGGTCGCCCTCTGGAAGCCCGAGGTAGGGGGAGCGGGGGAATCTATCAAATAGCGCACCTCTGTCTTTGAACAGTACTAATGCAATTAGTAAAACTAATCACGCCACGAAATGCAAATAAACCACATGTCATTCATAATACTCTAAATCCCTCGTTGTCACAGACATATTGTTACATTTTTTTCTTGTCTGTGGAAAAATCGTTAAGAATAATATAAAGCCAGTCTGCTCGCCGCCAAGGTGAATTTGTTTAGTTTTGACTCCTAGTTAACAGTTTTGGGGGATGGGTAATGTATTGTTGCTCGAGTTCCAAATTAACACAAATGGATAAGAAAACGGCTAAGCCATCAGGTGTCTAGTTTAGAAAAAAGAGGAAAGAAAATGAGGAGAAATGCGCACAAGATGAAGGTATGCAGCTATTTAATCTTTTTATGAGTATAATGTTACGCATGTAATGAAACAGGCCAGTATAACACTATAATCCTACACTAAATATACTATAATATGTCTGTAAGGCAATAGTGTAATATTTCGATTTTCTTATACATTACAATTTGTTTCTACTTGTATTTATTACTTATTTTTTGATATTTATTAATCTTATCTTGTATATATTGTTATGATTGTATTGGAATATGAGCATATAATTTTTGTTAGCGGAGGGTGGGCTGATGGGGGGTTCGTCCAGGCACCATACAAACTAGAAGTGCGTGCACTGAACGTTCTGCCGCCTGTACTCCCCGTGGAAGGTCTCAGTCTGTTAGGAGTTGATATACAGTAGCCTACACTATACTCTCTGTACAATCACTGGAGTTTTCTAAGGGCAGGAAAAAGCAAGATCAGGTGAACGGCCCGTGTTTCGGTCTTACTAAAACGAAAACTTGATTTGAACCAGTAGAAAATGTTAAACATGGCTAAATAAATTTACAGGGTATTTTTTTTCGGCAACCTGAATATTGGTTCAAGATAGAGATGCGATTGTTAAAAATAAAAGAACCGTAAAATAGAAATTTAATATTGTTTTATTATCGGACCAATGTATTTTTAATACTATTTATGCCAAAGGAAGCCTTCTGCTAAGTTCCGAGATCCATATATTTGTTAAACTAGTTCATTAACTTTATTTTGTACTGAGTACATAATGTTGGACATGCTCCACACATAAACACTGTTGGCATTATCTGCTGATATATTATGTGTCAATATGTTCCCGCTGAAACACCCTCTTTTTGAAGACAAATTTAGCAAATGCAATGTAAAACAATGCCGCTGAAAGAAAACTAAATAAACATGGTTATTAGGCTTGTACTCGGAAAAATAACTGTCCTGTGCAATACTTGCGTACCAGAATCATGCGTATAATGTCATTTCCAACTTCGATGTAAAATTTAATCAGAATTACTTCTGAAACACAGGGGAAAGTAATGTAAAGGATTTTCACATTTAATAACGTTCGCAAAAATTTGGATAATTATCTCTCCGGTCCTATCTTGATTGAAGATCTTCGTGAATTCATGGTTATATTCTTAATCGATGTTTGATGGACTGTAGCACCTGTGAGGAGGTCCTGAGAACAGTTGCATGCATGAACTGCTCCTGGAAGGACAGGTCACTCGGGCTTGCGGAGTATCACTCGTGAACGCGCTCGTGCGCGAAGGAGGGAGCGGGAGGGAACACTGCCTCCGCTACCCCAGCAGCCCCATTATGTCAGCCTCGTACCTGAGTGGCAGCCGGGCGACAGCAAGCTTCACAGAGCTGATTATTCCCTAATTAGCGCAGGTCCTCCGTCAGCCAAAGATGCGTCCCCGCCAGCCTCATCATCGCCACCCGGCTCCGCTTGCTAAATCAAACGGGATTTCATGTCAGTGACAGAATGCTCCTACTGTTCATGTTTGGGAATAACACAGGAACAGAAAACACACACTTGTTTATGTTTGAGACCTGGCTTAGCGAGAGGTAAGCTACCAAATGAAAACAAAGCATTAAATATGACACCACCTCTTAAAAAAGCACTTTTATATATTTTCTATATTTTTTTTACCCTATCACCTTTCTTGTGATTAAAACCAAATCAGTTAGAAAACATTATTTTGGATGCAATTTTTTGGCAATTGTTTAAAATGTTGGTTAATTTTTGAAAGCAAAGTGTGATTTTTTATCTTGAGCAACATTCAAAACTCTGCTGCAAAATTTGAAACTCCTACCTGGAGTTGTGGCTAGCGAAACTCTGCCAAACTTATACGTGTGGGAAACGACTGGAAGTAGATCCAATCAGTCATGTTCCTGGAGTCTGGCCAGCCCTGATAGCAAAAGGTGTTGCTGATTGCCTTGGGACATGCGTGAGGAAGTGATAGACATGCTTAACCTGTGGTTCTGTTGGGGACAGGAGATGGAAAATAGGCCCAATGGGACAGCAGAGAGACATGTGTTACTGTGGGGTGTTTTATCTGTTATCTTAGATTGTGCTCTAATAACCATCCCATAATGCATCATGGAAATATTTACTGTTCCTCTGTGGTCCCAGTCTCTACATGATTTCTTGTCAGTTTGTTTTACTGACAGGCAGCAGTGTGGTGCAGAGCTGTGAAAGGTGTCCACCAGGGCGGCGATACTATTTCTTTGTTCCAAGCTTTTCACATAGGAGAACTTCTGCCTCCTCAAAATGCCCAGTTTTTATTTAAATTTTTTTTCCGGAAGATCCCACAATAAATTTTGCTGGTCTACATACCCTCCTGTCCAAATCACAGGATTCATGGTGATGGTAGTGCTCCTTTCTTATGATCCAGTGTAGGTCAACTGGAAAAGGGCCAGACTCAAAAAATCTCTCCTCCTACTGGGATGCCGTGAGATGAAAGCAGAGTAACTAGAGGAACACAAGAATTTTTACTGTGCAGCCTTCTTTCAGCCAGATAACCCTAACTGAGTATTCTCAGTCACGCCTAGCCTTGTCTTTAGCCTGGGTCAGGAAGGAGCTAGCTGTCCTGGGTATACTAGTTCTACAGATTCATGGCTCTGTGCATTACCACAGGAGAAGCTGAAATAGGGGCAACAGGATGAGGAGTGTAAGAAAATAAAGAGTATGAACTGAAGTGCGATGAATGTTAATAAGGGAGCGGGGCTAACATTTCACCCTTCTTTGTGAATCTAAGATGCATCTATTTGCCTGAAGTGTACAGGTGTGTCTGTTCTGAATCTAGTACCTTTGGTATTAATTAAGCAAATTGCTTTATAGTTCAATTGGCTTCTATGTCTATGTGGGCGGTTACATTTAACATAAAACACATTTAAAACTGTTTTATTTCATTATGTAGAGGAAATCAACTTCATTTTTATCAGTTATCTCTTTGAAAGCATTTTTTCATCCTTAATTCATGTACACCAGAGTAAAATCAAAGTCTTTTTTTTACCCTGTTACTGCCTTATATAGATTGTGTACAGAGGACAGTAAAAATGCCCCGGATGTCGTTCCTGAGCTGTTGACCTCAACTGGGGATATAGTCAGGCGGTGGAAGGAATATTTTGAGGATATCCTAAATCCCACTGATACGCCTTCCTCGGAGGAAATAGAGCTGGAAGACTCAGTCGAGGACTTGCCCATCCCTGGGGCTGAGGTCAATGAAGTAGTCAAACAACTACCTGGTGCTAGGGTCCCGCGGGTGGATGAGATTCGCCTTGAGTTCTTGATATTGTGGGGTTGTCTTGGCTGACACACTTCTTCAACATTGCGTGGACGTCGGGGACAGTGCCTTTGGACTGGCATACTGGGGTGGTGGACCCAGTCTTTAAGAAAGGGGACCGGAGGATCTGTTCCAACTTTAGGGGGATCACACTCCTCAGCCTCCCTGGGAAGCTCTATGCCGGGGTACTGGAGAGGAGGGTCCATCCGTTGGTCAAACCTCGGATCCAGGAGGAACAATGTGGATTCCATCCTGGTCGCAGAACACTGGACCTTCTCTTCACCCTCACAATGATACTGGAGGGTTCATGGGAGTTTACCCAACCAGTCTACAAGTGTTTTGTGGACTTGGAAAAGACATATGACCATGTCCCTCAGGGGTCCTGTGGGGGGTGCTCCAGGAGTATGGGGTACAGGGTCCGCTGTGGGCCATCAGATCTCTGTACAAATGGAGCAAGAGTTTGGTTCGCATTGCCAGCAATAAGCAATAAGACTCATTTCCAGCTGGTGTTGGTCTCTGCCAAAGCTGCCCTTTGCCACCAATTCTGATTCATAAATATCAAATTTGCACTGCAGCGGTTTGCAACTGAGTATGAGGCAGCTGGGATGAGGATCAGTACCTCCAAGTCTGAGGCCATGGATCTTGACTGGAAACGGGCGGATTTTCCTCTCCTGGTGGGGGTCCACGCCTCAAGTGGAGAAGTTTAAGTATCTCAGGGTCTTGTTCACGCGCGAGGGGAAAAGGGATCAGGAGATCAACAGACGGATCGGTGCAGCGTTGGCAGTAATGTGGATGCTCTACTGTTCTGTTTTTTTGAAGAGGGAGCTGAGCCAGAAGGTAAAGCTCTCAGTTTACCAGTTGATCTACATTCCTACCCTCACCAATGGTCATAAGCTCTGGGTAGTGACTGAAAGAATGAGGTTGCAGATACAATTGGCAGAAATTAGTTTCCTCCACAGAGTGGCTGGGCTCAGCCTTAAAGATAGGGTGAGGAGCTCAGACATTCAGAAGGAGTTCAAAGTATAGCCGCTGCTCCTATGCATTGAAAGGAGCCGGTTGACGTGGGTCGGGCACCTCTCTAGCATGCCTCTTGGATGGCTCCCTGAGGAGGTGTTTTGAGCATGTTCAACTGGGATGAGGCCCTGGGGCAGACTAAGGACACGATGGAGTGATTGTATCTCTCAGCTGGTCTGGGAACGCCTTGATATTCCCCCAGTGGAGCTGAAGGAGGTGGCTGGTGAGAGGGAGGTTTGGGCATCCCTGCTTAGACTGCTGCCCCCGCAACCCGACCCCAGATAAGCGGCAAATAATGAATGGATGGATGGAGTTATTGGAACCATTTGAAAAGCTTCCCTTAGTCTCTATGGCATCCTCTGCAGATACAGCTCTGGTAAAAATTAAGAGACCACCATATTCTTTACAAATCTGCATTTCTAAATCCTGGTTTAATCCTGGTTCTGCTGGCAGAAGGCTATACTGCAAGGCAGGCTGCTTCCAGGCTCAAAGTTTCTAAGACAGCAGTACATAAGAACAAGATGAAGCAGGAGACATGGGAAATAACCAAAAACCAGCCAGGTAGATGGCAGAATGCCAGAGATGACCGTCAACTTATCCGACAGTGCCTTATAAATAGGAGAATGACCTCAAATGACCTTCAAAAAGAATGGGAAACATTAAGTGGTGTGAAGTGCACTGCTGGGACAATTCATAACAGGCTCCTAGAAGCAGGACTGAAGACCCATAAAACAAGGAAGAAGCCCTTCATTAATGAGAAACAGGGAAGAGCCAGGTTGGAGTTTGAAAAAAAAACTATTTTATACAGGCACATGAATTGTGAAATGAGTGAAACAAAATATTTTTGCAGTGGTCTCTTAATTTTTTCCAGAGCTCTATATGCATGAGGAACGGAAACTTTCATTTATTTCCCCATGTATGTATGCTAACGCCACCTTCCCATCGCTGACGGATAGCTATGCTGACTCTAACATTGCTGGTGCTTTGGCTCAGATCTCAGCACTATGCTCAGGCTCGTTTCCAAGGCAATACTACTACCATGACCTGGAAAAATGGGTGTCAATTAATTTTATACATAAAGAAAAAGACACCAGAGGCATAATCAGACCAGACAAGAATCGCTAATCTGTCTGATACCACGTGCACATATTATTCATTTTCTTACAGTCTGTATTTCAAAGAGATCTCTTGGTAACGTTTCCTCCGAGACTCCCTTATTAAGGCTCATACCATGATTTGCTAATTAGGAAAGAGGAAAAAACAGGAAACAAAAAAAGTACCCTGTGTCAGTACACAGCTGTTGGTTCCTTGGAGTTCTGGCCAGTGCGTCTCCACTATCCACAGGCTGTCTGGTTTCCTTAATGGCCCATGTTGACAGGAATACCACCATGGGGCTTGGTGTGCCTGTGCCATTAGGACACCCTGGTCAGCACATTCTCACACAGGCACTTTACAACTTCCTGTCATGTGCCTGGAACTTCCTAGCAGAACTGCCCCCCCATTCTTTTCCCTGCTCCCTCTCCTCATCTAGGGCTGTGTTCAGAGTCACTCCTCGGTATAGATATAGTGCACTATATAGTGCGTGTGCCATTTTGTAGTGCTGTATGAATTCTCGACAGTAAATTTGACTCACTGTATAGCGCATTATAGTGTACACACTAAGCCCTGCCAAGTGTTGTGGACAGACAATGCATATTATGCTCCATGCCTGCAATAATGCAACGTGAAGGTGACATCTGTTGTCAACGGACCACCCTTAACACAGACAAGATGGTGCTAGAGGGCAACTCTGTATACAGATATAAGCACATTAAACACAATTAGGATTCTCTGCTACAAGTCTTGATATGCAGCTCATAAGCCTAAACACAATTATGAATAAATGTATGTGATTGATTATATATCTGCATGAATTTATAGTTATTAATGAAGTATATTTACAGTTATTTAAAGCATTTATTTTTTATATGTATATGAAAAATGTACTTGATGTAACTGAAATGGACAAATATGAAAACGGTAAAAACTGGAAGGAACTAGGGGATAAGACATTTCAACTTTAAATAAATTACAGGCTTACACATCCATTTTCACTTTATCTCCTTTATTCTGTTAATGCTGACGCCGTAGTTTATTCGTAAACGTCAGCTGTCAAAGTTTGCTAGGAGACCAGCATATAGGAATGTGAAACTGTAGTCTCTTTTCACTGACTAATTCCCTATATAGTGAACTACATAGATCTCCCTATATAGGGAATAGTGAGCAAGTGACACATTGTGAACTCAGCCTAGCCATTCAGTGGTGCAATGACCTCCTCGGCTGGGCCATCCAAGCTAGCTTACAGCAGGCACCTTCTACATGTTTACCCCAGGGCAGTACCTCAGGAAGGGCAAAAATATAAGCACCTCACACACCTGCCCACTTCCTCTCTTCTCACTCTGCCATTACTTACTGCATTCTCCCAGATAGCCTGAACATACTGTATTCCTTTTCTCTGTATTACTTTCATTTATCCGTTTCAGCCGTACTTCTTAAAACATGTTCAATACTTCTAATCAAAATGCTGCCTTGGTTACTACGAAGCAAAGAGTCTTTAATAGTATAAGTCTGTTCACCAGTTGGCATATGGCATGTAGAGAAATGATTTTAAAGTAAATTTGAGGAAGCACTTCTTTACACAGTGTGTAGTTAGAGTCTTCCTGCTAGTGTAGCGCAAGCTAAAACCCTGGGTTCCTTTAAATCAGAGCTAGATAAGATTTGAACAACTGAGTTACTAGTTAAGTTCTCCCCAAATGAGCTTGATGGGCCGAATGGCCTCCTCTCATTTGTACATTTCTTATGTTATGATGATTCTGATGGCTGGCGTGACCCACATGTCACCACATGCCACCATCAGGCTGTAAAACATTCTGCCTAGCAATCGTATGTATATTCGTTCTGACATCCCACTGGACCAGGTATTGTCTTGGATTCTACTGTGAATCCAGATTTATCCTCCTAAATTTCAATTAAGCTCTAACACTGGAATTGAAACAGACTGTGTTGACCTCTTGTAATTTCAAGGTTGTATGGGAAGTTAGAACAAAAAATTAAAACAAATAAACCGTAATAGAACTGTAAGCTGTGTAAAGTGTGCCTAATGTATTTGCATGTGCGCATGACATGATACAAGTACCTCAGAGAAAATGTCAACCTTTAGTAACATATCCAGTGACCTTGTGCAGAAAAATACTCATTAAAAAAATCCACAACACAATGGAGGTTTCTCCTCGTCCTCATAGAGAACATACACTACAGGACACAATTCATTCATTCAGCTATTAATTAATATCTATACTTTAATTCAGATTTTTTTTTCATTTTTGTCATTTGAAAATTTGAGCACTTTGGACAATGTTGGTCCTTTAAAAAAGTCATGATGCCAGGGCCCCATCTAGTGGTGACAGTCAGGAACAACATATCACGCCGTCATGATCATTCCCGCAAATACGGAAAACAAGTATGTCAATGGGAAAGGGAGGAGAACGGTTTCATTTTTTGGAAAAAATCGGCCATCCTTGCTGGAAAATGTGACGAAACGTAAAAAGAGACTCAACGCTCAACAGAAAAATGAATGGCACACCTATAACTGGCCTTATCTGGGGTGGGTGGCGTGCCCAAGGTCAGGCGGGCTTTCAGCATCAGCTTTGGGTTATGGCCACACCTGCTGCATCACACACTTTTGGATGGAAATCCCAGAGGCAGCCTGCACACTTTGGTCAAGCCTGTTGCAAGTGAAGAATCTCAGTCAAGCTCTCCTCTTAATTCACACAGTGGGAAAATATTCCAGACTCAGGTCCACACACCCGTGACACAGCGTATCCTTTAAATTCCTGTTAGTCTCAGACGGTGAATCTGACCTTCCAGTTCAGCTGGGTGGGACTGCAATTCTGAACCAAACTCAGAACTGCCGCCAAAAAGAATTTAATATGAGATGCAGGATTTGAGCCCGATATCTGCTGAAAGGGAGAATGGAACTGAACTAAAATCTAACCAAACTCATACTTCATTTCATATATAGGTTGAGCCATGCACATTTTAATATTAACAGCCTATTCATGTCAAGACCATAATCTTTAATACTCCGCTTATAAAAGGACGGTTTTAAAAACAACTGATGTGATTACCTGCAGGCTTTTTGGTGGATATTAAACTGCATTAAAGTGGGATTTCAAATTTCAACGTGAAATTAAACTGGTCTGATAACAGCTGACCACAAAGAAACCTGACTTCCAGCATCTAATTCACGGAGTATTCCAAACATTACGGATCATTTCTAACATTGGCTGCAGTGGTAGATGTCTTTGGAAGCTGAGGAACATTTTATCCTTAATTTAGATTCAAATTTAAAACCTGCACTGTTCATTTTTTTCCTTTTAGATCAAAACTGTGGTCATCTAGGTTAAACTGGAGATCTGTTCTTTTTTTTCCTTTTAGATCAAAACCGTGGTCATCTAGGTTAAACTGGAGATCTGAACTGGAGTCAGACCCAATAGGTGCTCCAGTCAAAGCCAAATTGTGCAGATTTAACACTGGTTTTTACTGCAATCAGTTTGGCAAGCAAGGCGTAGTTGTGGGTGGGTGAACAGCATCCATCTATAGAAAGTACAGGAAAACAAAGGAAAAATCCAGCCATAAAAAAGACAGGAGGATTTGGCTATTTCTCATGAGTGTGCTTCTGGAAGCCCAGGCGATGGATGTGAGGGAGGCAGATCATGGAGAAGGCTCAGTTATGGGTCAGGCACTGGAACCTGTTCTTGAAGTAGAGGAGGCCGTTCTTGGTGTGGCTGGCGTCCGAGGAGGCAGACGGGTAGCGGAACTTGGCGTAGGTCTTGTCGCTCTCCGACTCCTGCCAGGGCAGCTTGATCTTTGTGGCGTGGCTGACTATGACATCATCGCAGGATCCCACGTGGAGGGAGCCCAAGCCATCGATGAAAAACTCTGCAGGATAAACAAAAGCCAGCGCTGGGGTGTGAGTGCATACTCTGAGAGACATCTCTGCAGATCTCATTGAGAACTCGTTAAACAGCTTTGCTGAACTACAATGTCCGTCCTTCGGTCAACCCTTTAGCAGGGTCATGGGAGGGCCTGGAGCCCATCCCAGGCAGCTCAAGGCAGGGGTACATTCTGCCAGTCCATCGCAGGGCACACACACACACACAATTATATACTATGGGCAATTTAAAGATGTCATTTTGCTTATCTGTATGTCATTGGATTGAGTGTTCTCCTCGTATCATGTGGGCAAACTCCACACACAAAATCCCCAACCTTGGAGATGAGGCAACAATGATATCCGTTGAGCCACTGTGCTGCCTTATATTACCACATACAGACTCTATATATGAGTAATTTCAGTGACAGTTTTTTTTTGTTTCTGATGTTGGTTGGTTTCATAAGACAGTTTGAATTGAAACCACGGCATTCATTCTGGGTTGGGTAGGTAAAGGAGAAGAAAGGGGAAGAAGAACTATCTGGGCAGGCCCACCCCCCCCATGGCATGATGACTTACCCAGATGAGCAACCCGTGCGAGGCGGGGGTCGAAACCCACTTGCTGGACCTTGTCAGTGCGGGCCAGGAAGAAGTTGATAACGCCATCGGTAATGACACAGTTGGGGAAGCCCTGGATCACATGGTGGAAGCCCCGTCTCATGTGCAGACAGTCCCCATCTTCCTCCCCTGCCTCGATGGAGATGGTGTGTCGGTACGTGGCAGTGTAGCCTGTGACCTCCCGTACTGCCCCACCCACCTGTGTGCACAGATAACCATCACATACTAACCGAACACAATCAAAGCTGTGTAAATGTGTGCCACTTGAACACCAACAGGCTTAACCAACAGTTAATGGGCCGGTTCTGGTGCTTTAACTGCTTCCCTCTGTTTCTGGGCTAGAACACAGAATAGCCTTCGTGGGCACAGGGTCCGATTTGAATTCTGCAGCATTTTTTCTGCATGTAGCAGCTGCTTTGCATTTTTTTTTTTTTTTGGGGAACAATAACAAGGTTTCTTCTGCAAGAATCGCACAACCCACAGCTGGGTGTAACCATGCAGATCGAGACGTGAACCAGAAATCTGCCTTGGTAAAACCTAAGGTGATGGTTTAGATACGGATTTTACGCAAACAGGTTGTAAACGATATGTCTGAACTTAGCTGATACTTTCACCCAAAGTGTGCAGCAGCTTCCTTGAGAAATCCTTCTAGAACCTGTGGTAGCCACCTTTTGGCAAGAATCCACATCCTCATATAAAAATGTCTGAGAAGCTATTAAACAGACAAGAGGCTCTTTCAGCCTCCCTGAAGCTGACTTGTCGACCTTAACCCATCTGTAGCTCCTCACCAGGTCCAGTGTGGTGCTCTCCAGCACATCCACCAGCTTCTCCAGCTTTGTGTTCGCTGTGAAGATGAAGTCATCGTCCACCCACAAGACATACTTTGTGGTGACTTGGGACACGGCTAGATTCCTTCCTGCAAACCACCCCTGTGACAGAAAAGAGGATGCGTTAGGAAGGAGACCCGTTCTGACATCAAAGGGATATCTTCGGAAAGCATCCTCATCCATGCAACCATATGTTCTGCACAGAACAAGGGTCTTGCTAAGGTGACCTTGTCTTTTGTGGGAAGGAATACAACCTCATCGGTGACAAACATCTTTATTAGTAATCAGGTGTTCAGATAATGAAGGGACAAAATCAAATCCCGTGTCCATGAAGGCTGGTTAAAAAAAGAAGACTGAACCTCTCATGCTTATTTTTATGCTACATGAAACCTGGAGTTTCATTTCTTTCTGTTTCAGCAACACTGAGCCCCAGGGCAGACCACCACCCAAAGGACTGTACCATTACCAGACTCTGGGTTATAATCCCACTAGACTGTGACAATCTCTGCTGATCATGACACACGATTCATAACAGCCTCATTGATAAGTGTGAAATTTCAGAACCAGGAACCTTTGCAATACAAGGGTTCGATGAATCATTACTGTGTCTTATCGCTACAGAGTGAAGGCTCACTTTATACACTTCAGGAAAGACAAGACAGAATATTACATTATAGAAAATTACATTTTACTGAGAGTGTTCCTTCAGAGAGGCCACAGGAAATCAACATTGACTACTTCCATAAAATACAAAGAATTACTTTACTGAAGGAGAAAATCGCACTCCAATTGCACAAAGACTGAGATTTGTTGAGTACATTGTTTAAGAGGCAAGGAGTACGTGGAGCATGTGGAAATTTAGGTGTCATTCCAAACACTTCCAAAAAATAGCACAAGGTCCTACCAAAACAACCGTAGGTGCATGCCCCTTTTCAAGGCTCTGCGGCACAGAACCATCCAAAGAGTGGGCGTACCTTTCCGAAGGGCATGATGTAATGCTCAATGTTAGGGCCGGTCACCGGCTTCGGATGCTCGCTGTCATCGGCCACCACAATGGTGACGTCTGGGTAGTAACGGCGTATGCTGTCGATCAAACCTTGCAGCTTGTCATAGCGGAGGAACGTTTTGGTTGCTATAGTGACCAGGGCACTGATATTATATTCTGGACAAAAAGAAAAAAAATGTTTGAAGTGTCTAACATTTAAAAGACTAGTGCACTGCTGTACGTAATGATATTAGGAAAATATATGTTTGTATGTATGAAATACAGGGAAAAACCCTGATCCCAACAATGACAACCTACACAGCCCTTACCTTAACCAAACAAAACATTTTTGGCATTTTTTAGTTTGATTGCAGTCACAAATTTTTTTATAGAATTGAGTTTCCCCTTGTGGGGACTGAATGCCAAAATAACAGGTTTTTAATCACATTGTGGGGATATTTGGTCCACAAAATATAACTATTTAAATAAATAAAAATAAATAAATATAAATAACACACGCTTATTTACTATAGCTAACCGAGGGAGGTCTGTTAGCTGTAATGCATGTCTTTGGACTGTTGGACAGGAAAACAGAGTACCTACAGGAAACCTGCACAACATGGGGCGAACATGCAACCTCCACATTAGGAAATAGGCATGAAATGGTTACCGATTTCACTGTAAACCACAGTAAAATTTCCGGTTAGAATTACGCTTTCAAGTTTTAATTATTGTTAAAACCATAGGCGATTTACGTGCTATGAAAAACTTACATTAAATACCATCCAACATCAAAAGTTAGCAACAGTGTCCACAACGCAAGCATGCAGACCCAGCATGTAATGTGGGTTTGTTTTGTGTCAGTGAAAACATGGCGGAAGGCAGTGACAGCACTGAGGCTTCTAATGTTAATACACATTTGACACGTTGTTTAAATAAGGTATTGGCTATGTTATTTTTATATTTATGCAGACAAAAAAATGAGTAGCACTGTAAGGTTGTGGTTTTCAATGTAAAACTTGGTGAAATGATTTGTTTGTGTATCTGTACTTTTTGAACATTTTCAGCACATTATCACAATACCACGATAATACTAACCACTGATAATTTTGGTCACTATAATCATATTACATTGTCATACCATTTCATCTCTATTAGGAAAATATTTTCAAAACAGAACATTAAGAAAACTATTTATATGTAAAGGGGATTGTCATTTAAGAAGAAATTTAACAACCAACAAGAATCCATCCATCCATCTATCCATCATCTCCCGCTTATCCGAGGTCGGGTCGCGTGGGCAGCTGCCTCAGCAGGGAAACCCAGACTTCCCTCTCCCCGGCCACTTCATCCAGCTCGTCTGGGGGAATCCCGAGGCGTTCCCAGGCCAGCCGAGAGACATAGTCCCTCCAGCGTGTCCTGGGTCT
>JAAGVU020000084.1:871756-884988 GCA_011763525.2 Mormyrus iriodes | reverse complement strand
CAGCTCCGGTCAGCCGCCTCCACAATGGAGGCACGGAACATGGCCCATTCGGACTCAATGTCCCCCGCCTCCCCCGGAAATTTAACAACCAACAAGAATCTCAGGAGTCAATTATTTTCTGTTATACTAAAGTGGGGCGGTTATGCTTTTAACCTGGGGGGGGGGGCTGAAGTGCCTAATGAACCCTGCATTTTATGCTCAAATGGAAAAAAGGGGCTACAGTGCAGGAAACAGTAGAACAGCAGGATTCCCAAGGTTCTTTGAGAAAGCTACAAGAAATCATAAAAAGGTCTACGATGTGATCTATTTAGATTTCCAGAAGGACCTTGACATTGTCCCCCAGAAAATGCTCCTGCTTAAGCTCAAAGCAACAGGGATTTTAGGAACTGTAGCAGCTTGAATTGAAAACCGGTTAACAGGAAGTAGTCGGTGGTTATTCGAGGCACAATGTCTCAGTGGGCCGGCATTCATAATGGGGTAGCCCAGGGTTCAGTTTTAGGGCCACTACTATTCCTAATTTACATAAACTATACTGACACCAAAATATACAGTATATTCATTAAATTTGCAGATAATACCAAGGTGGTGTAGCAGATACTGAACTAGTGGCACAAGAGCTACGGTGGGATCTTGATGTAATTAGTGACTGGGCCGATACCTGACAAAAATTTAATGTAGACAAATGTAAGAATCCACGCAGGAAACAGAAATAAAGTATTTTATGGATTCCACTGAAATAAAGGAAGCTGATTGTGAGAAAGACCCTGGTGTGCATGTTGACGCTTCCATGTCCCACTCTCGTCAGTGTGGGGAAGCAATTAAAAAGGCCAATAGGATGTTGGATTACATCTCTAAGGTGTGTGGAGTTTAAGTCAAGGGAGGTGATGCTAAGACTATACTATTCCTTGGTAAGACCCCACGTAGGATATTAGGACCACACTTATGATACTGTCTGCAGGTTTGGTCACCTTACCTTAAAAAGGACATTGCTGCCTTAGAAGGGGTTCAACATAGGGCTAAAAAAATTATTTCTGGTCTTAGAAGAATGACTTACGAGGAGAGGTTAGCTGAGCTGAAACTGTTCAGCCTCAAGCAAAGGAGACTAGGGGGGACATAATCCAGGTATATAATATTTTAACAGGTCTGGATGTTGTTTAACCAAATACTTACTTTAATATTAGTTCAAATACAAGAACTCATGGCCATAGGTGGAAATTAGTGTGAGAATTTTAAGCTGGATTTGAGAAAACTGCTTAACAAAGTGCGTAGTTAGAGAATGGAAGTAGTCTGCCTGTTAGTGTAGTACAAGCTAAATCCAACGCTGAGCTATTAGCCGAATTCTCCCCAAATGAGAATGACGGGCCTAATGGCCCCCTCTTATTTGTAAATTTCTTATGTTCTTAGGTTCTAAGGTGCCCCGCGGCAGTTCACAGTGTGATCATGTGATCCCTGCCCGTTTACCTCCTTTGGGACCGGGGTTGTACAGTTTCGGGGTGACGGCATGGCGGACCTTGATCGTGAAGACTGCTTGGTGACCGTCTGTCTCAAACTGCACTGAAAACAAAGCAAATATGCAACTGCATTTTTGTTTCCAATGACTGTGTGGGAGCCAGCACACACAGCGTTACCCAGAATGTTATAAGCTACCCACTTGTTTCATTTCGCACATGTATATTTTTCTCAGTCAGAAATATTTTTCACCTTTCCCTTGCTAAACTTAATCTCTGACAGTCTATCCAAATGTTTAATAAAACATATACACTCATAAGTTTCTCCAGCTAACATTGCTGCAAATTTACAGTGACTGTAGGCCAACAATTTGTGGAAGGATGGGGCTTATCACAGGAAGCAAAGCACGTCAGGAAATTCACATTGTAGACTCTTCAGAGACCGATTTATATGGACTGTGGGAGGGAAACACTATTTCCCTGGTCAAAGGCAATAAAGATTCATGAAAAAATGACATCACTTCTATCACTGTGGAATGGGACAGCAGTATTAGAGTATGGATCTGAATGATACTTTCCAAATATAGATAAGGATGTGAGTGGATTTTAATGCTTGGCATTTTCCTGAATTTCTTACTACAGCTGATAATGGACAGTATAAGGTTTGATTCTGCCTCAGATTTTATGTTTTTTCAAAAAACAACACTGACAGGAAATGAAGTGCTTATTTTACCCTTGTCTTAATAATACTAATGTACACATTTTCCATTATTAATTTAAAAATGGCAAACTTCTTATAACTAGTTATATGGTGGAATTATATTTTGCTTTATTGAGCAGAATGAAGTGAATCTTCTAAAATTTTTAAAAGGGTGTAAAATTCAACTTCCCCTGAAATACCATGATATGTTAATCAATTCTGAAGTTTTCTGCATGCATCTATGGGTGCTGAGCTCACACATCAAAACTGTTCTGCACAAAGCTTCACTCTGGGTAAATTTGTATAAACTTTACTTGTGATCCATTAATACATTTACTTAGCAAATACTTTTATCCAAAGTAAAGTACATTTTGAAGAGAGCAGGATCAGAAAGTCCCTGAAGCAAATGGGGGTTAAGGGCCTTGCTCAAGGGTGCAAGGTGAAACTTGGGGCAGATTAACTTCTTATCTGGGGCTATAGGCTGACACTGCACGGTGTTGCAGATTTAACTAACATTTTTCCCAAGACAGGGTAGGGCCCAGATGTTTGCTGAGGCCCCGGGTGAAATCAGTCTGGCAATCATGGGATTTGAGCTGTTGATCTTCTGATCTGAGGAATAGCACCCTAACCTGCTGGGGCACACACCATGGTCAATATGTGGAGTGCGAAGCAAATAAGCCTTACAGTTCAGCCATATGCGCACCGGAAGGAGTTGTGAGCAGGCTTACCTGTGTCTGCTGTACTTGGGTGGAAAAGCGTGTTGGTGTAGGTAACGAACTGGAGTTGCCTATTCAGACTGGGGAGCAGGCTGCTCCAGAGAGTCATGCGCATGTCGCCTTCTCCTCTGACGCTGACGCCCTCCACCTCGGCCGCCAGGTGGAACACTCCCAGAGTGGCAGTTAAGTTCACCTGCATGGTCGAATTGGCACAGGGACAGTCCGGGGGTCAAAGAAACGAAAAGCCCATGGTGACACAGAGAATGCTGGAAGGGCAGCGACTTACCAGGTGAAGATCTTTGGAGAATTCTTCTAAAGCCAATCCTAAAAATCAACCCGTTAAAAAACAATTAACTCATAGCAGAACAGCTGGCCCACATCAGTTGCAGAAGTCCATGGCTCCCATAACTTTCTATATAATATTTTTATATGCATGATAAAGAGTCATGTGGAGGTTATATTCCGAACAGTTTGTGCAACAGAGGAACAATGATCACAGAATTGACAGATTCAGAATAAACCTGCACCTTAATTTTATACTGTTTCTAGAGCATCCTTTCCAAAGCAACCTTGTCAGAACACAAAACATTTATTTTACAAGTTTACTATACTTTCTAGGCTCTTAGAGAAAGAAATGGATAATCAGGTATTTCTCAACACAACATCACAGTCAACATGAAGAAATCTTATCTCCAGCCAATAAAGGTAAAAAAGAATCCAGCACGACTCAGTAGTATCATGGTTTTCTGACCCTCTGAGTACTCTCATTCAAACTTTTTTCACTTTCATTATGGGATATTGCTTGTAGAATTTTGATTGGTAAAAAATGAATTTACTCCATTTTGGAATAAGGCTGTAACATAAAATGTGGGAAAAAGTGAATCGTTGTGAACATTTTCCGGATGCACTGTACTTTCTTTAGCTTTTGTAGTCCTGTGTGTGTGTGTGTGTGTGTGTGTGTGTGTGTGTGTGTAGATATAATACACACAGACAAGCTATACTTTAAATATAAAATAATCAATTCAGGGTCCCCAGAAGCCATTAGGAAATAGAATACGCCTGGGCTGCACCCGGAACAGGATTGTACTGCATTTCAGGGCTCACATGCACAAAAGCATTTAATATGATCTATTTAGAGACACCAATTAGCCTAACTCAGGACACTAGACTGCGACCAAAATGGTCGCATATGTGACGTTTTATTGAGTGTGTGTGATTTAAAATTTCACTTGGTCGAATCTGTGCCAGTGTATGATAATCATTGGGATGTTTTGCTCCTGTACAGGCACTGGCTTAACGGACTGTGATTGAAAGTTTTTTTCCCCCCCGGTTCAGTGTGTCTTTTTCTTTTTTGCTGAGTTGGTCTCATCTTACTAGCACCTGGGAGTATGTACATACACGCGCGCTGATGATGCAGATATGAGGTGGTCTGTAGCTGAATTTAAAAACAAAATGAGGAAAGAGGAAGAGGCTGTTGGAGAGGGAGAGCCAAAGAGATGTCCCACAACCGACAAGTGGTGATGAGACTTAGGTTATTAAAGTTAATGTTCAGATTAAAATATTTTGCAACCCTCTCATTCATGCATTTGACATTCACAGTTTGGGTCATACGCGAGTTGCTGTGAACAATTAAACGTGGGTATTTTTGGAGCTTGCCAAAAGATCGCAGACACTCAGGTGACTTGTAAGCCAAAAAACAGTATTGGGTCACATTAAATCATATATTATATAAAATATTAGTAATGCATAATATTTTTTTGTGCAAGTGCACAAACCCAAGTCTTGGCTTGGGTACGCCGTGCATCTTCGTCTCAATAACCAGGCTCACTCACGTAGCTGGCTGAGTGACCCTGGAATCTCACCTCTCTCAGTAACTTAAACTTTTTAATGGCATTAGTTTTGCATTTTTAGTCATCGGTCCAAAATGTAGTGCTTCCAGTGTGTACAGTAGTAAATTTCTACATACAGGGGAATAATTTAGATGTTTGTATATTATATACAAATGTCTTGATAGAATATGACATGAAGAATATGAAGTAGTTTGACATGAAAAGTGTACAGTACTGTTTATTTAGAGATTTATTACAGTTTTTATTATTACCAAAGTATTATTGTTACATTCCCCTAACCCTCACTAATGTGAAGAGGGTACAACAATTCTTGAGTCACTGTCAGTCTTTCGTCAATACAAAAACTAGGATATGCAAATTAGGATAACTATTCTTCAGCACGCAAGGTCATTGATTAATACCATACTGTACCAAAAAGAAGGGTGCAACCAAATCATGTGCTGGTGCGTCCCACTGAGAAAGCTGGTAGTGGCAGCGTTACCACTGGAAAAGTTAGTCTGGAGCACAGCTACGTGCATCACTTTAGACTGCAAGAGGAAACTGGAGGACTCACACAAAACCGACAAGACAGCAGGAGGATTTTCTGTGCTTATTTCTGAACACATCAGAGGTTGGATGGAAATCCCTAACCAGGTTAGGGTGCAGCAACCGTGTTAGTTGCTGAGCCACAACACTACAGTGCCGAAGCAGCCATAGGTTTATTTAACTGTTAAAAGGTAATGGGGGAGTAAACTGCTACTTTCAACTGCAAAACCACACAGATAAGTAGCAAGCTAGCTATATACTGCGAGTTGCATTTATTTGGCCTAACAGCAGGAAACACCTTATCTTTAGGGTGGGGCTATAATGGTGCAGTTGATAAGCACCCATTTCTGCCAGCATTATATTCTGTTGGAACGTGCACCTAGCTCTGGTCCCTTTTCATATGTGGGTCTATAACCCCTACAGTAATGGATTAATAAAAACAGATACATTGTTGATCCCAAATTCTCTTTATGCCTCCCCCAACTTGTTTTCTGTATGTGAGAGCAAGCTGGCTGTGAAGGGCAGCTACCCACAACAGCACCCAGGGAGCTGGGGGTTAAGAGCCTTGCTCAAGGACCCACAGACATGCTGAGGCTGGGCTCGAACCAGTAACCTTATGATCACAGGCACAGGGGCTTAGCCCACAGAGTCAAAAGGCATAGCATTTGTATGCTCCATTTTATGGTTATTCGCCAAC
Organism: Mormyrus iriodes; assembly: GCA_011763525.2. NCBI lineage: Eukaryota > Metazoa > Chordata > Actinopteri > Osteoglossiformes > Mormyridae > Mormyrus > Mormyrus iriodes. Next base: position 879,052 of record JAAGVU020000084.1, on the reverse strand, counting down.
CTCCAGCAATCCTGCAAAGGTTTCATAAATACAGGTACAGTGAAACTGGATCTCAGAAATCACCATAAATCGTGACTTATTTCAAAAGACGATTTGACTTTTACCGGCTGAATAAAAAACTACCGGGATGACTGTCACAGTAGTAAATTTGGTACCTGGGATCAGAATGGTCTTGAGGGGGCGCACTTCAACCCCCTGAGTGGGGTACTGCAGGGGACTATTGGCTTCTGCTACAATTAGCAGATCCGCAGGGGTCTGGGACCTGGAACAGATGGGATAGACAATCTCCCAGGGTTCAGCAACTGAGGGAAACAGCCGGGGATGGAAGGTAGTGCTGTTAGTCCAGCCTGTGCATGTGGGTGGGTGGCTGTGTGTGCATGTATCATGTTCAGTTCAATTACCGTTTCTTTAATTCTCTTAATTTAAATTTGTCAGTCTGTTAAATTGAATTCTGTTATAACAGGCAAATAGGGTAAAAATCCATTATACTAATACAGTGAATTAAAGGTCATTTCTCCTTGGGGATTAATGAAGTTTATGAAGGTATTGAAAACAAAACTGGTAGTAGAAGAGCAAGTTATTTCTAATAAAACAAAACAGGACGATTCCTTTGTCTGAAACTACTATGACATCATGGTGGATGACTATAGCTTTACATTACACAGCAGCACTCCTGGGCAGCACTCACCTTCTCTGAAAGCCAAGGTACTCCTGAGCCCTGCGTCGCTTCATCTCGTCCAGCTCCGAGGCCTTGAAGGCCGTGTGTAGGGGATGGGCTGACACCCGCGGGAAGAGCAGCTGGGAAAAGGGCAGCCTCACGCCCCTGGACTCGCCCTCGCACACGCACCCGTTTCGCGCCAGCAGACTGTGGAGGACGCAGAGGGTAAGCACACTGTGCCAAACACGAGTCCCTTTATTACTTACATGTTTTATCAACAATAATATAAACAATGCCTGGCCATGCTGAACTTCATGAATAGTACACCCTGTGAGGGAACTAGGGGGATGGGGTGGCATACACCCCCCAATATTTAATTTGGCTTCAATTATTCCCTCAATAAACAGTAAAAATAAAAAAACAAAGTTGTGCCTCTCCCCTACACTGTTGTGTGATGGAATAGTACCTCATGCAGTGAGGTCCACTGCCTTGTGTCCTGTGCTACCTGGAGTAGGCTCTAGCCCAGGGGTGGGCAATCTGAAATGGGCCAGTGTGTATGCAGGCTTTCAAGAATCTTTGTGTCAGCTGTTAAAACCCAGGTGTGAGGACTCTTCAGCCAATCAGTCCTCTAATTAGTAATCTAATTAAGCAGTTGCAGTGAAAACCCACACACACAGTGGCCCTTTCTGGATAAGATTTCCCACCCCTGCTCTAGCCCCACCCCCTTCCCAGACCACTATACATTTTGTACCCCATAAAAGCATATGTTGGGCACCCAACCCAGCCAAATCCAAAGATCATCCAAATTTTTTAGCCGCCCCCAACACTCACTCCTAACTTCTCCCCCTACCACCCCCCATATAGACACCATCTTTATGTACATTCCCCACAGCACACTGACCCAGCCACGCTCTCCTTCACTCGGTACGGGATGTCGGCGTAGCGCTGGTCCGTGTCCACCAGCCTCTCCTCTAGCAGCCTCTCCGCCTCGCTCGCAGGTCTCTGTCTCACGTCCACGTAGGTATATGCCCGTGGCGTCCAAGAGCGCAGTAGTGCTGCCACCAGCAGCACAGAGGCCACAATGCCCAGCAACACAGTCTTCCGGAGGGAACGCATCCTGGACACTGAGGTCCAAGCACAGGCAGTAACAGTTTGTGGAATGCGAAGGCGCTGGCATACACCCTTTCCTTTTATTTGTTTCTTGCTTCTCCCATTATGGTGCAGCAGGTACTACGGCTGTCTCCCACTGGAGTGGCTGGCGCTTTGAATCCGTCTCCTGCTCTGTTCAGTGCGTGCGAATGAAAGGCTTATATGTTAAGCAGGTTTCATCCCACAGTACAGAGACATGTGGCTAAAATAATCAGCATTCTGAATTTGCCCATTACATGTGCCCTAAAAATAGATTCTAAAATACAATATTTGAAAAATAAAATACCCTACCTTTTGGAGGATGACCATTTATCAGGAAAAGCAGTCTCCTAGCGTTTTTTCCATGGGTTCCCGTTTAGGCAAGTAGGGCGTCAACACTTACTTGTTCCACAGCTTCCTGAGTTTGTCCACATGATTTCAGGAAAGGGGTGGACTTTAGCCACTTCCCCTTCTGCCCAGTGAAGAAATTTACAACCATCTGACACCGCTAGATATAAAAAAAAAAACGCACTTAAGAGATATGTCATGTTCTGTCGTGTTTCCATTTACAGGGCATTAAGAATAGGAACTCATACCATTTAAGACACGGGTGTACTTAATACGATCCTTACGCAAACATTAAGCACTGAACTTTCTCTTAACTGAAAGTAGGCTATTCGTATGGCTAATATATCGGTTAACGTTTACCCAAATATATACCCAAAAGTAACGATTGTAACTGTTTTACTCGAAGGTGAACGCAGTGTTCTTTAAATATACGTTCTTAAAGACCTTAAAATTCACTTTCGCACTTTCTGCGCTACAGAAGGCATCGTTACACACTAACAGACGTGTAACGCGAGAATCGCAAAGTTAAAATTAAAACTTGGGAGCGGTTTTAAGATTTAAAAGTTATGCCTTGTATCTTGCTTAAATCTTGCTGTCAAAGTTATTTTAGTTGCATTTATTTCCATTTTATTTCCTATAAACTTATATTTCGTAATAAATCTATGTTCCAGCCTGTGTAATGGGATTTACTTAAAATATACACTGACCTTTAATAATCATCATTTTACAAACAATGTCACGATTTAAAATTTCATTAAAAATGAGCTTATCGGAACCAACAATCGTCAACCGGTCCTCAAACGTGTCCGCGGCAAGACTCATCTGTGCTCGTTAACAAAAAAAATACCACGCAGGCTAGGTACTTAAATACCACGTCCATGGTAACTGGTAATTGCACACACTGACAATTTGCCATAGTGTTGACTAATTGCAAAAACACTACATCATAAATATACTTGAACAGATATTTCATAAATTGTAGTACTGTATTGCCCATTGCGGGGAAAAGGACTTAGCCCTTTCTTATGGGCGCGTCTAAGGAAACATGTGACGCTCGTCAGATGCGTTTTTTGACTCCCCACATTGTCCATAATATGCGGAGACCAATTTCAGACTGAATGTATTACGAAAAACTGCACAACATCAGTGTCTGGAGGTATTAAATGTCGGTTCCCATTGTTCTTCCATTGTCTATCTCCCGTCTCCCAAAATTTACTGCGACAAATCGATTCTAAATAAATCAGTATCAGTAATTCAGGTGTGGCACGCATTCGCAAAAAACGCAATACGAATCCCACCATGTAAAAGGCAACTCGGTTTAGAATGCTTTGCTATCAGAGGCCTCTCTGCAGACGCACCACCTTAGCCGTTCTAACGTTTTATCGCACTTTTAAATAACTATAATAAAAAGACCGCAATAACATTCAGATGAGTGCATGTATTTGCACAGTAAAAATACCCAATGATAGGCGACACAGTAAAATAAAATGATATGTAATATCTGTGTCACATCCATTTACAATATTCAAGGTTCACCTATAATTAGACGTCTACATACGGCCTAATTGGCTCCTTCCGAATTGCAATGCGTTAAACTAAACATGAGGTAAAATGGACAGCGGCCCTTTATTTCAGACAATATTATGCGTTCTTAAAATGGTCCGTCTGGAGAAATTGGATTTGACAATCAGCGTAACAGGAAAATTAAATCAGATTTACCAGCAATAAATTGCGAGTAAAGACAGATGACAGTGTTTAGAGAGAAAAAGAAAATACATCGTGCCTTACCGCCGGGGATTCTTTCCTGAGAGGGGTGCCAAAATTTCAGTACATCTCACCAAAATGAAACTAACGAGCAGAGGACACATATAAACCTTAGTGCACTATGCGGCTGTTCTGCCTTCAGCTCCTAATCCTGCTTTGACTGCAAGGTGTTTAATACCTCTGCTGGTGAATTGCGGGAACTGCAGTTTGCGGTGAAACAAGGAAAAAAAATGCTCGCGGAGGGTAACGTGGAAACATTACAAGTCATAATTAATATATTTATAGCGAATTTAATATATAAAACCTACATATTTTACGCCCACAGAAAAACTCCTGTACCGGGCCAGATAAAAATATCACTTACTTGGGCCCGGATATCTGTTGCTGTTGTGTTGGATATACTTCACGCGACGCGCACCCAACGGAAGCATAGTACTGACTACAGTTTACAGTTGTTACATGAAATGTTGTATAATGAGTTGCTGATTCTGTAGTACTGTTGCAACATACCCTATATTCTACTCACTGCTCCAAATCGTATTAGTACTTCACTCTGCCACATATCACTTTACTATCCCATGCTGAATGTTTGCATTGTGTGCTGATAGGTATGTCGTAGTAGTTAGTATTTTGTAATTAGTCTGTATGATATCGCGATATTGGAAAAAAAGTACTTTTTTCCCCAGTATTGCAGTATTCATAAAGAAAAGAAAAACAGTTCAAAATAAATCAATTTCTCACAAACATGTCTATGAGTGATTTAAACAGGGAGGATAAATATGATTAGGATTGTCTCGGTGAGTGCATGCAGAGCTCTTGGCATATAGGTCAGTGTTGAGTAAAAGGTATTCAGGTTCAGGTTACTTTATTTTATTTTATTTTATTTTATTTGAGTCAGCATCCATATAACCAGCAAACAAACAACGCCTACACCCACATAGACAAATAAATAAATAAATAAAGCCACACAAGACATAATATAATTGTCTAAGAATATGTGTAAAATATTAAATATAAGATTGCATGTGGAAAATATTGATGAAACACACTAGATCACATATGTAGAATAAATTAATAAAATACATAAGATCACATGTGTAAAATACTATTTAAAAAAAAGTGAATAACTGAATAACTAGATAAGAAGTACATATGATCTCTTTATCCCTTGCCCAACTATAGTCTCATTCATCAACTCATAGTCTCATTGCTCTCATTGTTCAGCTGAATTACTGCCATGGGAAGAAAGATATTTCTGTACCTCTTAGTTCTGCACTTTGGAACTACTATTTTTATTTTAATAGCAACTGGTAAAATCTTTGGGTAAACTCATGATATGAGTTCATGGTACATATATTTTTTCACAGGGCAAAACTGCATATTGCTTTGTGCAGGGCCATACTGGAAAGTTTTAGGACTGGAATATGTTCTGTTACATGTTGAGATATAGTATCCCTGAGTTCATTCACGATATATCACTTGTAATGCTTTTGAAATGAATATTTAATAAAGAATCTATATTTTTGTGGGGTTTTTCTCATCAAAGGAAAGGTTGAGTACTGTATGTTATACTCGATTTTATTGTTTTTTATCTAGGATGTTGAGGAAGAAAGTATGATTATACTTTTATAATAATTTTAATTGGTAAAACAGTAAAATCTAACATAATTATCAAAATTATGAAGTTTATCTCTGTATATGAGCTTGGAGCATAGCATCTGTGGTCAATGTAGTGAGAATACAGACTTACAGGCCCACAAGAGTCAACGTAAATCTCAGGTTGAGATTAGACATGCAAACATACATAACAGCTATTTACACTGTAAAGTGTGTATCCTTGTTACAGTATGCTGCAGATGTTGCTGCATCATATATTTCTTTAGTAAAAAAGTAGTGGAGATTGTTGTTACATAGCATTTCATTTGGTTAGGTTATCTTAACATAGATTTATTTAAATTAGAATAGATTAGGTTAGTTAAGGCCCTGCTCAAAGAGTCTACCTTGACATGGTGGCAGGCTTACAAATCTTTTGGTCAAAATGTTTTACTCGACAGAAGTATGGGGGTGGGGGGGGGGTCCAGAATTTTACCTTTCAAGCAGGCACTGGCCTTCATCAAGGGTGCATCTTATCTCCATTCCTGTTTGCAATTTTGCATAGGATATCAAAATACAGTCATGGCTGGAAAGGTGTCCAGCATGGCCTAGAGGTGGCATCTGAGGCCGTTGTACCTGATGGGGAAGTTTCTGCCTTTACTGATGGAGTTTAAGAATGTTGAGATCTTGTTTACGAGTGATGGTAACATGGAATGTGAGATTGACAAGTATATCAGTTCTTGGTGGTAAAGATGAAATTCCCAGTTTACCAGTGAATGGGTCTTTCCTCCCCTATGAGGTGTGATAATGACCGAAAGAACAAAGTTGTTAGTACATGTGGCCAATATTAGGTTTCTGTGTAGGATCGTGAGACTGACTATCCATGCCAGGGTGAGAAGTTCAGAGAACCGGAGGTATCTTGAAATAGAACTACTGCTTCTCCAGGCTGGAAAGAGTCAGCTAAGGTGGTTTGGGTATCTTTTAAGTATGCCACTTGGACGGCTCCCAAGGGAATGGTTCCAGGTTTGTCCCACTAGACAGAAACCCCGGGGAAGACCCAGGACATTATTGGATTATATCTTTCAGTTGGCCTGGGAGTATTCAGGCATTCCATAGCATTAGCTAGAGTCTATAGCTATGGAGAAAGATGACCAGTCTGACCTGCTGAGCACACTGCTACTGCAACCTTCACCGGGAAAAAGGGCGGGTGAAGATGATGAACTTTTACATGGCTTCAATGGCTAGGGTTCAAGGTTTAAATTAAAACTTGCTTAACTGCAATTATGTCTTATCTATCTTTTTCACCCACTAGTGAGGAGTGTTTGCTCACGAACCTCATATCTGACTGAGAGCAAAAGTTATGCCTATGGTGCAATACTTAGAATGTGACGCAAACTGAGTGTGATAAAATGGAAAAAAGTAACAATTTACATTAAGTGCACCTTTATAATGCATTTATAATACATTCATAGAACAATAATACGCAACGTGTAAGTATACCTTAGCATCTCTTAAAGCATTGCATTAATGACACTCTCAATGAACAAAACATGACAGCTTTCATATACATTACTAACAAACATTATAATTGCCCAATTTTGTCACATTGCAATGTTATGGTAAATCTTGTTTCTAACCTGTGGCACCAATGCCCACTCCATGCATTGGGTGTAGCTGAGCAAGTAAGCATTTCAATGCATTTGTTACACATCCATCCATCTTCTGTAATTAAATACTAGAACTCGTGGCCATGAGTGGAAATTAGCGGGAGAACATTTTAAAGTAAATTTGAGGAAGCACTTCTT
>JAAGVU020000084.1:839661-863211 GCA_011763525.2 Mormyrus iriodes | reverse complement strand
AATTCATCTGATCACTCTTCATAACATTCTGGAGTATATGCAAATTGCCATCATAAAAACTGAAGCAGCAAACTTTGACACAAATAGTGGTTCTCACATTCTCAAAACTTTTGGCCACGATTGTATAATGAAGATGAAGCATGATGTATGATATATATGATACTAGATGCCATTTTAGAGTTATTGTCAATTAAGCTTAATGTTGCTACTAAAGAACCAAAAATGTGCACAAACGCAGGCTTTTGATTTGCTTTTTTTTTTTTTTTTCTTTTTTTTTTCTTTTTGAAGATCTTGGAGTTTTGATTGATAGCCTGCCCTACATCTGATATACTGTGTGTTTGAACAGGAGAGCCAGTATCCTTAGAGGACTCAGTCATTGAAGATTTGGAGGACAGTCAATTCTGGGAAGGGGTGACAAAAACCGATGGTCCCGAGCGTGCTCAGCAGGTATGATGCAGCGCTCAGACAGCCTGTTTAATGCTCTTCTTTCACACTGTATCAACACGGCTCTCCATCTGTAGGTGGACAGTGAGTCTTCAGACCCTCAGCTTGCTGATGGTGACTTTAAGGAGGATGGTAAGATGACCCAGAATACTCATTCACCTAGAGCAGCGAGTGATGTCTTGTTTTCCAGAAGTGATCATGTCTCTTTCTCCTGCAGTCTTTGGTGATGAGAAGTTAAATTTCAAAATTATCACCGATTCGTCTGACTTGATGAAATTTGTCAAGAAGCTCAGGGAAGGAGGTAAAAAGGTGAGGTGATGCTTGGAGGTCCAGCCTTGCTGCTCTCTCACCACGGAGCTGAACTTTATCTCTGGATGTGTCGAATGATGCAACTACAGGTGTCAACCTGGGATCTGGAGACCCTAGACATCTTTGATGTTTCAGTTCGATGTATAGCTGAGGACTGGTCTTTAAGCTCAGGTGTGAAGTGTCTTAATCGGGTTTCAGGTTGCCTCTGAAGATGAGCGACGGAAGGATGAGTCTCAGAATGAGGAAGAAGGTGAGACTGGGGACAAAGAGAGAGCAGCACAGAGGGGAGAGGAGAAGGGTGTCCTGGGGGACAACGAGGACGAGCATCTGCTGCAGGAGTTTGAGGAAGAGATCGCCGACCTTTCTGTGCCCTCTGACCGAATTGAGGAGATCAAAGAGGAGATGCAGAAGGAGTTTGACAACATCATTGATGAGGTAAGTTCTTGTGATTCTTACAGGCTGGATGGCCTTACCATCTTGATGATGTCATCAGGGATCCCTCTGGTTCGAGTTTTCTCCAATAAATATGGCAGGTGGTTTGAACTGGATTCAATATGCCAGATGCTTCCTGACTTATGATATTTTCAACTTTTGATGGGTTCATCAGAGCATAACCCCATCTTAAGTCGAATATGAATATTATATGATATGATTCACTTGGGCATTTAATAGGCATGATGGGCATTGGAAAATTTGGTTAAACACAGAAAAAAGACACCAAATGATATGTTGTTGAAGACTGTTTGAGACGTTTATGCTTGTGATCACTACCGAGACTAGAAGCGTGGCTGGGTGGATGCTGCCATCGGCCGTCGTCAGTAGAAAGTATTGTACGGCATATTGCTGCCTGCGAACATATCAGAATTGAAAGTTTGAGACTGAATGTGCATCGCTGTCAGACCACGTTAAGTCAAAATGTCATAAGTAGAGCTATGGAAAAGCGAGGAGCATCTGTACGTATAACAGCAGAATAGAAGAGGAACATTGCATACATCCCAAATGATAAAGTCCAACTTTGGTTTCAGGCTCAACAGGAATTGGAAACTGAAGGTTTGAAGGGAGAGTTTGATCGCAGCCAGGCCACCCAGACGTTGGAGACCACCTTGGACAAGCTGTTGGACCGCCTGGAGGACAGGGAGGATGAGGAACACAGGCCCGACGGGGGGCAGAAGGTTTCAGATCCCTCTCGGGGCAGCCCTAGTTCTGTACCACGCCAGCCAGGTATTTTGGATGACCAAAGTGTTGCTGTTTCTGTCACTGCAGTTTAGTCATCCATCATGCTTTGGTTGTGACTGACTTGGAATCCACACATCTTTACATAGCTCCTGTTTGGAGACCATACTACCTCATGCCTGTTTGTGTGTTGAGCTTCAAGATTGGTTTACAATGTTCATTCCATCCATATGAGTCTCTTTCCTCATTCAGTGTTCACAGTTTCCTGATATAAATGCAACAGCAGCGCTTAACTAGGAGCCTTGGTGGGGGTGTGAATGGTTTAAAGCTCAGCCCCCACCCTGGTCGGCGTTGCAGAGTCTAAGCATTCGGGCCTGGGTCCGGCCCCCAGCTCCCACCACCAACACAGTGTTCTAGTGACCCTGTTGTTTTGTTTGTTGCACCAGACCGAGCACCAGTCCAGGAGAAGGTTAAAATCAGAGTTACTAAGTATAAACAAGGCAGCAGCCCTGACCGGCAGCTGAAGGTGCAGGAAATGAGCGAAGGGGACCCACAGTTGCAGCAGATTAAGGACGTGGTTAAAGAGCAGCTAGAGAGAGCTGGACTGAAAGCGGAAGGTAGGAGAGTGTCGGACTACCGGCTCCTTAACTGCAGCCCAGTGCTCCTGCCCGCTCTTCAGCGTGGCGAACGCAAACGGCCGTGTTTCCAGTTACCGCTGCAAAGCTCCTGCAGGAGGCATTGCTGTTCTGCTTGCTTGTGTTTTTGTCTTGCCATGGCTTTGTACATCGCTGCGCCCACAGTAAATACTGAAGTGTGAACTTGGGTGTGGTGTGTTCAGGACTGGCTTGGTGGATTTACATTAGGATCTTCTACCTTCTGCTACGTACTCAAATGTCTAACAACTACGCTGTTTGCTTGGAGTCCATCCTCAACTCACTGTCTCTGTGTTGTCACCTGTCCTTTGTTTGTCTTCAGTCAGTGTTTGCATCCTTGTGGTGATAAGTTTAATGGTGCCAAACCTGTGTGAGATTTTGTACTTAAACGGATATTTAATGGTTTAGTGATGGGCATGTCGTTTCAGGTAAAATCGAGGTGAAGATCCTGACTCGTAGAACGGCAGATGAGGCGGGAGACCAGTGGCTTAGCGAGGAGGACACAAAGTCTTTCCGGGAACTTCTCATCAATTTACTGGTAAACGATATAGGGCTGAGTAGTTTGGCAGGTTTAGAACGTGTACTTCGAAGGCTGTTGGCTCTCATCTCAATAGGGGTCCTTCTGTAATACCCTTAAAATAAATTGTCTGTATAATATTGAGTAATGTAAAGAACACCAGAATTAAGCCCTCAAATGCAATCACTAATTTCAAACAAATGTAAGTAGATATTATAAGTGTGGAATTAAAAGTCTAGAAATGCTGAACTGAAAAAGAATCTGTTTCATACACCCATTCTCCGCATCTGATCTTTGCTGCATTCTCATTCTTGGAGGAGTGTGTGGTGCGCAAACATTTCAACGTTAATAGGGAGCTTGAAATACAAGCCAATCGTGTTCTCTGTGCTCAGACGGGCGGGACAGAGGAGGTGTACAAGGAGCAGAAGCGACAGCAGGAGTTGGAGAACAACTACAGATTCGTGTGGGGAGAGAAACAAGAAGAGACTCAGCCCAGCGGAGCTGCGGACTCTGACGATGTTGACTTCTGAGGTCTGGTCTGATCTCTGGATGAAAAGGCTGGAGAGGGCTAGGCTCACAGAGGGCACAGCACACAAAGGCATAGCCACCCTGCACAGTTTGTCTGACACGAGTTAATCAACGGGAACTTGTGACCAAAAGAAATTTCTAAGGTTTAAAATCTGTAATTGCTACACTTTGTTCTGCTGACTACTGCAACTGAAATAAATAATATAAGTGGTATTAGGGCCTTGTTTCCAGATGCTGTACTCTCACAATGGACAAAGAACCTACAAATTTAAATATGCCCTAGATGGATTAAGGAGTGCTGGATATGTGACGCATCTTAAAGGTCCCTCTACTTTTCATTTTCAGGACTTGGATGGGGAGTAGAATGTGGGCTGTAGCTTCTGTGGCTTTAAGTTTAAATGATGTTAATCGTTTTTCCCTGTTTGCAAGCTTAATGGGGGTCAGAGTCCTCTGTCGTTTATTGCGTTGTTACAGTAAACCCCGCCCACCCCGATATGAGAATATTCTGTTCATTGAGCTGATTTAGTTCTACTATGCACTTTTTGTTGTTTTCCTTTTATTTTAACTAAGGTGTATGGAAGGGGTTTGCCTGCTTGTTTGCATACCCACCGAGGTAAATGTTTGGTGAGGAATTAAATGGAGAAAAATGACTTTTTGTCAGATTATGTGAAGGTACACCGCAGTCAAGTTTTATTTAATAGATATCAGTGATTACACCTTAAACAGTTTGCCATAAAGTTTACTGTATGCCAATTTAGGGTATGTTTTGGTATGTCTGACTGATGCTTACTTGTTTTTTTTTTTTACGGATCGTATTTAATATGGCTTTTTCTGAGCCTTTATGGAAATTGCTCAGCTGAGCATATCATGTGTAACTGTAAACAATTACCTCTTGACCACAGAGACTCATCACAATGGTGTAACATTAGCAGAGGCATCCATAGGGTAACAAGGGCTGGACCTCATTCAAAGGAGTGGTTGCCACTCAAAAATGCATTCAGAATAGCCAAGGAATTTCTCTCTACAAAGGTTAAGAATATTGATACTAATTAAAATCGTGGAAAGTATCACTAGTGATGTTAATGAGGTTTTAAAGCATTAGTCACATGAATGCCCTGGGTTAGGTAGTTGGTAAACATGTTTTGCTAAGTATAGCATTAATACACAGTGGTGTTTGATATGATTATCACCCCAGCCCCAAGTCATCCATGTTATGTCAGTTTTTGAGACTACTGGGCAAGTGAATGATGGCGTTTCTCTGAAATCAAGTGGCATTTCAGTCGGTTGTAACCCCTACAAAGTGGATAAGCGGAAAAGGGTATTGTTCATAAGTTTTGTGAATGATGATACCAGTGTAAAGACTACTATACAGTTTTGCTTATCATGGGACGGGTTTACTACCATTTCTGTAGGCACCATCATTTGTGATGGGCTGGATTTACCGTGTCATTAAAATGATCTATCTGATCTTTCTCATCTAATTTAAATGTGGCACTTGTTAGGTGAATGTTCACTTCCTGGCACCCACATGTAAATGCTACACGAAAGTAAACTTGTGTGCCTCATCAGAAGACCTAATAATAAATTCTGTGTATTCTTAGAAAAAAAAAGCCTTTTAAATACATGCTTTACCATGAAAAATCTCTGTTGTTCAATAAATGGACTGGAATTAAAGGCAGTTTCGGCTTATTTCACTATAGGGGATGCACGATATTGCGCCAGGTTACGCCAGTGGAAGACAAGACTTCTTCGAAGTACATAGTTTTAACGGCGAAAACCTTGTTACAGGCTCGTCGGAACCGTACGTTCTGCGCATGCGCAACACGAGGATCGGCTGTCCGTGTGACGTTAGCAAGGAGAGCGACTCCTAGCAACGCGCTGCTAACTGCGAGCGCTGACCGGCGGCAGAAAGACAGCCGGCAAAACGTCGAGTTTGCAGATGGGCGTTTCGTTAGCCTGCGATCATGTGTCTTGAGACTTAAGCGAATGAGGTACCACGTTGTTGTATGTCAATATTTGAGGTGACGTTTGAATAGGGAAACTTGGCCTTTCATCCACGGCTCGCTGGTGAGCTGCGATGATGGTTCCCCCCGCAGTCCCTCAGCAGGCTGCTTCAGGGGATTCCGAGGTGCGACGGCGTTAGGGTCCGGGTAAGTGGTCCGGGACACGCGTCGTAACCCTTCGTAACTCGTCGAACTTTGTGGTGATCCGGAAGGCTCTAGGATCTTCAACCGGAGGTTCTGGCGCCACGAGTTGCGCAAGAGAAAAACTTTCATAGGGGTGGGAAATTACGGCCGGTGATCCGAAGCGACGTTTCAGATACCATCGGTGTTTTTCATATTCAGCATCTACCAGCATTCGTGTGCAGGGTTGCCAACTTCGGTCGACCGGAGTAAAGTTATATTCGCCAGACATTCACAGATCATCTCTGAATTTACTCTATTAAAACATTTCGAAACAAAGTAAATTCCACATTTACTGCCATAGATTGCTTTACTTTGGGTGGGAAAGGTGCATGTAAAATAGCGTGATAAGCATAACGCAGCGTAGCGATGGGCAGAGTCCATCACCTCCCGCGTGTGCCTTTTAATACCGCCACGAACCGAGGATCACTCCTTTACATCTGCCTTCCAGGCTGGCCAAGAGCACATGGAAAGGGGGTGAGTCGCATCCAGCGCCGGGATGAAGGTCTTCAGCGCAAGGTGTGCCTTCTATGCTGGTTTTGTGGTAGGAGCCTGCATGGTGTACGGGTTCCTGCGCCAGTGGAGGTTGGAGGTAGCAGGAATACTGGAAGAACAAGTGAACATAGTGAGGCTGCAAGAAAACAAAGGCAAGAAATTGAAGGAGGAATCCCCCACGTCTGTCAGCAGAAGCCTGCTACACTTGGCAGGTACTTAAAGAAGCAAGTTTCTCTTGATAAAGATTCCAGGCACAGTGCTTGGAGAAACGTGCTTCATGTTTGCAAAATATTAGCATATTTAAATTAAAAAATCTAGGGAATATTAGAGCTGATGACTGGTTATGTTAACCACAATAAGTCCAAGAATTGGTGTGTAATTCTGTCTGAATGGTACATGATGAACCAAAGGTGACTGTGTCTGTGATTGGAAGGTTGCTGGTCCAAATCCCGTGGCTTGTAGAACAATGCCAATAGAGCATTGACATTATTTTGTAGGCATTTCTATATTTACTTGACTATTGGTCACAGTGTCTTTTCCTATCCCTGCCGTGTGCCTTGCTTAGGGGAGGACCGTCGTGTCGCGGATGAGCTCTACAACAAGGTCCGCATTCTCTGCTGGGTGATGACTGGTCCAAAAAACCTGGAGACGAAGGCGCGTCACATAAAGGCCACCTGGACAAGGCACTGCAACGTGGTGGTGTTCATGAGCTCGGAGGACAATCCTGACTTCCCCACCGTGGGCCTTGGTACCAAAGAAGGCCGCGACCAGCTGTACTGGAAGACCATCCGAGCCTTTCACTACGTACAGGAGAAGCACAGCCAGGACGCCGACTGGTTCCTCAAAGCCGATGACGACACCTTCGTTGTGCTGGAGAACCTGCGCTGGATACTGGCGAACCACACGCCTGAGAAGCCCGTCTACTTCGGCAAGCACTTCAAGCCGTACGTCAAGCAGGGCTACATGAGCGGTGGCGCAGGCTATGTGCTCAGCAAGGAGGCGCTGCGGCGCTTTGTGGAGGGCTTCCGCACCAAGGTGTGCACCCACACTTCCTCGGTGGAGGACCTGGCTCTGGGGCAGTGCATGGAGAAGATGGGAGTTCTGGCTGGAGACACCCGGGACTCTCTGAGGCGTGAGACCTTCCACCCATTTGTTCCTGAGCAGCATCTCCTCTCCAAATTCCCAAAGAACTTCTGGTACTGGAATTACTGCTACTACCCCATTGTTGAGGTGAGCTTGAGTGCATTTCCTACTTATGACTGTCAGCTTCTGTCTCATTCTGCTCTATGTAACTTCCTGTGAATTCAGCTCTTAGTCCTGTCACCGAAGTGTAGCATGTGTCACATATTTACACCTTCACACCTGTTCCTCGGTGTCCCTCCTCCCTAGGGTCCTGAGTGTTGCTCTGACCTCACAATCTCCTTTCACTATGTCAACGCGAATATGATGTACCTGCTGGAGTATTATACCTACCACCTGCGTGCCTACGGTTACAAGTACCGCTACCAGCCACCTGTGCCGAACGCCTTAAGCATGGCTCCGAATCAGACCACGAAAGAGAGCCACAAATATGGTGCTGTGGTCCCAGAGAAAGATGGACCTCGCTCCAAACAGGCTGCAGGACAAGCATAAGTGGTGGCCAGCTCTGTGTCTGTTGGTGGGGTCCTCAGAGTGGGGCCATGACCCCTGGACGCTGGAACACTCCGAGACTGCGAGATGACTCCCACACAGCAGTTTTAAGCCACAGTCTCAGTCTCTCTGAGCCATTTCTGGATCAGTACGGAGTGGTCAGCTGGCACCACAGTGACTAGCATCAGTCCCTCCAAGAATCACAGAGAAGCTAAGTGGCCTTAATGTTTTCACAGTTATCTTCTTTAAAAAAAGATTTTTTTTTTTCTTTTGTTGATCATCAACATTAATCTATTTTACTATGGATGGCTTCATCTGAAAGGGGAAACTATATTTGGTGTCTGTTGAAGAATCTTAAGGAGTTTTTATGCAGTTTTTAAATTGTCTTTTAATTTGTTATATATCTGGGGGTACTATTTTATTAATTTTATTAGTAATATTTTATTAAAAGAATGAACTTATTAAAGATTGATTCTTGTGCCTTTTATTGCAGTTTCAGATTAAAATGCCCAGGAGTACTGGTCTTCATAGTAACTGAAAATGAATGACTGTACAATGGTATGTTGAAGTATCTTGTGTAATCATTAAATGTGACATGCAGATGACATCCGCTGTGTTGGAGTGTTCTGGAAGGGGAGGGAGGGCTGGTTCACATGGTCATGTCTTTAGTAGACTGGGCCATCTCATGGGAACTAGTTAAAATGTTTCTATTGTCAACCAGCTGAATAAGACATAGGTCAGGGAAGGGTATTGGTTGATAAAAATAAACCCTGAACTGCCTTTTGTTCCAAATCTGGTATTTCCTCTTGCATTACTTGTTACAAGTAAGTATGAACATTGCATGTTCATTATTGAAAATGATGACAGATTGGTATATTTATTATGATGGTTTTTGACTGATATTTAGTGAGAGATTCACACTTATGTCAGCAGTAAAAACACAATGCTCAATGTCAGCAATAAAAACAATTTTAATTTAAGTAATCTGAAAACATTTAAATTCAAGCAATGCACATTAATATAATTATACTCCATTTTTGAACATTACCGTTGACTTTTGAAGTAAAATTTTAAACTGATTTTTTTTTTGCAAGGCTATGACCTAATACAGTTATTCCAGTAAAAGCTGGTCTTACATTTATTAGCTGTCAAACGAATAAAAAAAACAAACTTTAATTTCTTTAATACTCATAGAAATTGTTAACTTGAACATATCTCTATGCATAAAGAGCACTTGATCAGAAACAATGCGAGCTGAAGATGTTTGAGTTCAGTCATGAGTCACTGGGTCTCCTGGTTGTTGGAACTATAAGCCTAGAAGGAAGGTTAAACAGGATTAACTGAAATTATTGGTGGAATTGAGTAGGTCGATACTGTAGCGTGGATGTAGGTATGTCATCAGAGGCAGCTCAGCCTATCGCTGGCATTTAGCCTTCAGAAGCACTTCCATTTTGACAAACCTCAGTGTATACACAATCAACATATATAGTGATGCCTCCTGAAGTCTACTGCACCATATCTTCTTTATCTAAATCAACACTAAACGTTAAAGCTTATCCAGCATATCTGAGAACCAGCCTAGCAGAAATGGATGCTTCACTGAGGCCCGTATCACTCACCTTAGTTTTCTCCTGTTGATGAAGCGCTGTTGTGGATACTGCTCCTTCCTCCGGGAATGCTGGTCACCTGTAAGAGAGCACGGATACCCTGCCCTCCATTACAGCTAGGAGACTCGAGGGGCAAAGTCCTTACTGAGGTAACCAAGGATTAGCCATATTGTGCCGATCACTGAAGATGGAAATAAAATGCATTTCATTCTGGTAACCAGTATAGAGAAACCCCTCTAATGGAGTAGCAGTGATGAGAAACAGAAGCTCTAATACTGGCTCAGGGTCTTAGTAATTCCCTGGTTTAACCAGCATGTGTTCTATTGATAACTGATGGATTAAACCAGGTAGGGGTTGAGAACACATTAATTACACCCATTGTATATTTAT
Organism: Mormyrus iriodes; assembly: GCA_011763525.2. Taxonomy (NCBI): domain Eukaryota; kingdom Metazoa; phylum Chordata; class Actinopteri; order Osteoglossiformes; family Mormyridae; genus Mormyrus; species Mormyrus iriodes. The sequence continues at coordinate 853,283 of JAAGVU020000084.1, read as the reverse complement.
GAGCCTGGATTCTCCCACCAAAGCTCATTTTGGCACAGTAAGATATTTAGAGGTGCAACTGTAATTGTCACCAGAGGGGCAACACTCCTCACTTTCAGCAGTGATCTTCCACTTACTGGATTCGGAGCTCTTACGACCCATGAGTCCCATAAACGCATCATCCATATTTCCTGAAAAAAGAAGTCAGTGCATTTCAGTAACTGGCCAATATACTTAAATTATCTTCAGTTACTGGGATTAAACCAGGATAATCAGGAACACAGCGATACTCTAAAAGGTGTGCTGAACATCTTGAACTTGGGCAGCTGGGCTGTGGCTAAAAATAATAGATACTTCATTGATCCCTGTGGAGAAATTTTCTTTATGCGTCTCCCAACTTGCTCACTGTAGGTAAGAGCAGACTGGCCACAAAGGGCAGCCACCCAGGAAGCTGGAGATTAAGGGCCTTGCTGAAGGACCCACAGATGTGCCAAGACAAGACTTAAACCAGCAACCTTCTGATCACAGCCACAGAGGCCTAGCCCACTGAACCACATGCTGGGTGTCACACTCAGATGTTACACCAAAAAGTTGTCAGTTGAACTGTATAAAGTGCCTTTCTGTAGCATCCTTGAACAAGGTGCTTCACCGTGAAGTGCTGCATGAAGCCATCTAACTGAGACAGAATAATTTGAATCAGCTTATACTATCACACAGAATTGTAAGTTATTTTACTTGGATGAAGTAGGAAGTGGGACGTTAATATTTGTAAAAGAAAAATAATTTCACGGAAAAGGGATGTGAAACGCTATCTATCTACTTAGGGCATTCAGTATCCAGGCAAAGCAGAATGATCTAATTACACAACAGAAAAATTACAGTAAAGCAGTCTCAGTAGACCAACCTATTCAGTTTGAATTATTGTATAATAATATTTCAAAGGGCAATATCATTTGAGATGATGATAATGATGATGATGTGGTTCTAATTTCAATGCATTAAAATATTATTGCCAGTGAAACTTACATGGCATTGCAAACAGATAAGTGTTTGAGATGCCACAGCCCAGCCCAGAGTCCAAACAGTCTCATTACCGCGTTATTAACTGTCTGCCAACTGTAAATGTTTCCCCACTTTGTAGTTTGCTGCTGGCTATTGTGGCATTTAGGCCATGCAGAAAATCTGGAGTATATGGTGTGTGAGTAAGTATGCCTGAAATGTTATTTAAGTGAGAAGTACATCAGGAATGCAGATGCAAACCTGAAAAACTAATCACCAGTTCACTGCTTGACAGACTCGTTCATTTATTTTTTGACAATTGATGTATCTAGCTCAGAGACCTTAGGTGTACTTTTGGATTGGCTCCTTGCCAGACCAAGGGTATGTCAGGTGTCTTCCACTGGAAGACAAAACCCCAGAATATACCCATCCCCTAGTGGAAGGAGGTCATAACAGTCTGTCCAGATCTCGTCCACAGTGCTGTCATTGCGGTCTTACTTTTTGTTTCTTGTTTCTTTTGACAGCATACTCTGCAACTAAATCAACCGGGTTTCATTTTGCCTTTGGTATGTCTTCATTAACAGGCTCATTTCCTGAGGCTGTACTCACAAATCATGGTTAATGGGATGGGCACACATGAGTCATGTTGTGAATACCAACATGGCGGTTGTAGTGATAGTCTTGAGAAGTATGGAGGGTGTTTTGTGACAATATGCAATAAATAAATGTAATTTAAATGATTATTTATAAAGCTTGTGTAATAAACTTTCCTGTCTTATGTTAGGATAGGAAAAATGACTTAGCAACTGTGCATCTGTAACGGCTTTTTTCCTAAATCAGATCCTAACCCTAGTTACCATGGTTACCAAAAGGTTAAGATTAGATCTGCAAGTTAGGAAGTTTTTGTAATATGGCCCCAGGATACAGACATCCACGTACAGACAAAACGCAGGTTATAAATGAGAATTCATCTGACTAGGTGAGATCGATCTGTTGTGGCTTAGTTTGCAATGTAACCAATCAATTAGAGCCCACCCACTGAGTAAACTTGTGACTTTCACAGATACTTACAATGGTTGTTGATATCATACACATTGTCATTTAAATTAAAATGTAAATAATATTTTTTATTGAATATTGTCACAAAACACCCTCAATAGTGAAGATTCTATTATTCATTTTCATTCATTTTCCACACTGCATGTCTATACAGGGTATATAGAGCCTATCCTGGAAATATCAAGCACAAGAGAACAACCCAGAATGGGGCCCAACCCATTGCAAAAGGTGGTGTTAATGTTAATGAATTAACGCAACTTGCAGAGGATCTTACCACTACTCCTTCTGCCCATAAGGCCCACGAAGGTGTCATAATCAACATCATTGTATCTCTTCAAATAATCCTGGGGGTGGCTGTTAAGTCTCAGCCTGTCCTAAAAACAGAGATGGGACAAGATAAAAGCCTACCAATGCTTTTCTATAGGAGCAGCACTGCGGTGGTGCTAGACCAGTTAGTGAGCAGCGTTAACTTCCACTCCACCCACTTTCTCCCAGTCAGGTACACCACCTATCATCTGAACAGTGCAGCCCCATGTCCAGTAGAGGTCGCTTTAACCTAATGAGAATGACTACAGACGTGATATTCTATTTTACCGTACAACACAATAGAAACGCTCTAAATACTTTTGCAGCTTGTAAATTAGTTTTACCTGAATTGTTTTAGGCATTTTGTCAGTGTTTTTCAGTGTTTTAGGTATAGCATAGAGTAGGGGAACCTAACTATTTTTCTATATAGATAAATAGTGTTGTTGATGTAAAAAAGCACTATAACATCCCCCCTCGTGCGTGCTTCTTGATGACTTGACTGACATCAAGAACAAAACACCGAATATTATATTCTTTTAGGGAATTAAGTAAAATTTTGTTTGCCCAGGACCTCGGGATTTGGCTTTCTAGTTGTCATTTAGGCTAGTTACCATAGTACCAGAGTTTAAGCAGAGCGATCTTTTTCGAAAAAAGAGGAAACGCGTGTCGGTTCAAAGGCACCAGGCGAGAACCAGCCCAGCACCGCTTCCGCGTTGGTGGAAACGAGGTATTACAGGAATAGGGTGGGGCGACCGAATTCACTGAAGAATTTATCTCCCAGCATTTAAGGGTCTACATTTAATAAAGTTTACTAGCCCGAATAAACCTGGTATCTGTGAATCATCCATCCATCCAAAAATTAAACTTCCAGAGGCCTATGACTAATTTAGTACAGGTTCGAAATGATGTGTGAACTTAAAAAAATCGGAAGTATTCACTTTCATGCTTCGAGGGAACTAACAGGTAGAGAAGCAGTGTTAGAAACAACAGAAGTTCATTAAATCAGCGACCTTGTTTTGAGCGGTGTGAGAACAGTGGCGACGAAAGATTATGTTCAGCAGAGGGGCGGCAGGGGTTACTCGTTAAAGTGTTGACTCGTGTAAGTCTATGTTCATAAAATTTTGGGAACGAAAAACCGTAGTTACGCTACATTTATACATGGGGGAAGATTATGTCCACGATCTACGACGAGCCAATGGAGGGAGAGGGGCACTGGCTCCGCCACTGTGCGGACCAAGATCGCTCTCCGTGCCTTACCTCCACAGACGATATTTGCAGCTCTTGGTCTTCATAACTAGACTGACACGATTGGAGGGAAACCTTGAGGAAAAGAATCGCCAAAAGCAGACAGCCTTTCATCTTCTATGCCTGGACCTCAACTCCCTGTAGAAAAAATGAATGACAAATGACAGGCATAAAATAATTGCCAAATGAGAATTTATGTCAGCAATATTCAAACTTAGTCCGTAAAACCACTAAATTATTCTGATTAAATATAGTTGTAGCCCATCTTCTGCTATGTCAATACTTTAAATAAATTCCTTGCAATATATCCATATTTAAATTAATTTGGTCTTCCTACAACGGGACATTAGGGGCATTTGAAGAAGAGTTTCTCATCATATAAAGAAATGTAAGGGAAGATTAACTCGAACCTTCTTCACTGTTGAATACTATGCACCAAACCCACTATCAATTATAGATGAAAGAAAATTATCTGTTTCCTGTATTGAAAATTGATGGATGAACTGAAACAGTGAGAAATCAGTTACAGTGAGTAGCATTTCACTACATGCGGACGGGTGATGCAGCCTCATCTTACAGCCCCATAAACGCTTTTGTGACAGAAACTAAACATAACCCGCATCACAGATAATCGCCTAGCCAAAAACTGGCATCTCTGATACAAACTTCACATTTTCCAGACCACCCAACGTTACAGCACCGTATTGATTGTTTTAAAAAATGTGTTGTAGTACCTGCCATTATCAATTCTTTTTTATGTTTTAACTTGATTTCAAATTCAGGCTAAATCATAGCTTCAACTGTGCCAAATCACCCATCTAGCAAAGACGGTATCGCGCATCCGTGCGAAATTAAATCGCAGATATATAAACCAAGCCTGACTATTTTTCCATATTTTCTCCCCTTAATAAAAATGATGTTCTGCCTAATGTCTGCAACACGTTACAGGCGAGCGGAGTGATGCGCGTCGTCCTGAACGGACTGAGAGAGGCAGCGCAAACTTCTACGCATTCCTGGCAGGTAAGGAGGATTTGGTTAAAAAAAAAAAAAAAAACAACAACTTTGTATGTGAGAGAGTGGGTGCTATGCATAATGCAAATACGAAACGATTTTTCCAGTTTTTCCGTAAGTTTTCACATTAAATTCATTTACTAACTTGTAATCAAAATTTAATAGTCCTATGAAAGTTCACAAACTGAAAAAACTGAAATGTTTAAAAAGTTTAAAGGACCGACCATCGCGCTATTATGATAAGAGAAATAACAGTAATAGGTTCTTACCTGTTGATATTTCTAATACAGATCAGTGCGCGCTTCCGAGGAGAGGTGAGCGCGTTCCGCGGGTTCGGCGACAGTGGGGTGGTTTATATAGGCGGGTCCTCAGGTCTCCGCACCGAACAACGCAGCGCAGGGTCGTAGGTGTGGTTTTAGGGCTCGAATCGCTGCAGATTTTTTTTTTTAATTTGCAAAGCTGCCGTTCCTAAAATGTAGTTTAAATATCGTCTAGATTGTTTTTATAGCTTATGTGACAGAAACAGAGTCTGTTTTACTCATTTCGGTTAGGCCTATCTCATTCAGAGTAGTGACGTTAAAAGGTCCGGAGGCAGCCCGTCTTGGACGTCTAATGTTATGTTTTCGAGAAAGAAGCGGAAACGTCCTGCGTCTATCAAACGTAAAGTTTCATTATTTATTCTTAGTATACCAATGTATTTGAAAGCATCCATCCATTCATACATCCATCTTTTATAACCAATTATCCAGCAGTGGATTGTGATGAACCTTGAGCGCATCCCATTATGAAATGGATGCCAGTCCATCGCAGGGCACATAGAGTCTCAGAAATGATGCTTGAGCACATGATGTTCTGGGGCCACTTACGTCAAATTGTACAGAACAGTTACACTGAGACAGAAAAATGGCTGCAAGTGAAACCAGACAACACAGAGTACAGCCATACAACATGGGGAGAACATTTACAATTATTTCAGATATTTAAATATATCTGGAATGAGCCTGTAACCCAAATGCTGAAATATAGTAACAGACCATTTTAATATAATTCAGCCGCACTGAGGAGTTTATTTATTATAATTGCCTCCTTAACCTAATTTTGAAAACAAGCGTAATTAGGAAAAGCTTTGCAGCCCTGCTAGAGAAATTGCAGAAACATGACTCAATTCAGCACAGATCTAAACAGAAGCTCAGGAGTCTTTTTCTAATGCTGGTCTCACCAGTCCTGTTCAGCACAGCTTCACACTGAGGATTCCTTAACACGCATGCAAATCCTTTCATCTGACAAAGTCTCGTGTCATGTGGCAAGCCCACTTATCTCAGTTACATGTGAACACTTAGCAACCTTGCCTTGCCAATTATCTACGGATAATTTAAATCGGAAAAACAGTTTATGTTGTCAGATTTGATTGAGGTCCACTTCTCAGTAGGTGTCAGTCTGTTAGGTTTAAATAAATGTCACATTCCTGTAAACTCAGACTAGTTACTGTTCATGGTTATTCTGTGCATGACTCTTGCTTGTAGTGCCTGAGTACAATTCTGAATCTCCACTGAAACCCTGTTAATGACTGATTGACTATGGCCAGCTGAGACTCTGAGTATTACTTTATGATCTGGATTCTGGAAATAGACCCGACCCTGCTACTGGATCTACACCCACGTGACTCCCTCAAATGTTACAACGCAGCCATATAATTATAAGGCTACCTCTCTATAGTTACTTAGGTTAATGACACAACTGGACAAGGAGAACAGAATTGGAGAAAGCTCATTTTGCAGATGTAACTGCTGGAATAGGAGAACCTCAGGAACTTTTCCCAGACTTCCTATTGCCTTCCCTTTGGGCATCTAATCACCTCAAATTCCACAATGTAACATCATGCTAACCCCGAAGAAAGAGGAGGATTTCCAGTTGCGATTGATTGCTGTGTGAATCTTTTTTTCTGTGTGTTTCAATAGCTGATCCCTATCTCTGTCACAAGCACTTGCGTACATCACCATTCCTATCTACAGAACTGCGTTAATTTCATACTGGAACTTCTACGCATATTTTTATTATGGACTTTTTCCTCTTCAGATACTAGAGAGTAATTCTCTACAAGTACTCTGATATGCATGTAGGATTTTGCCCCAAATAATATGTTTTTGTAATAAAATGAACAAGCGGGTCTTGTTTCCTGCAACGTGCATCATTATTGGTTGTTGGAAGTTCGGTGTATATCCCTGTGAGCACTACTGGCACCAAGGATATATGGGGCTGGCAGAAGGTAATCAGGCGCTTGTGGTGGGTGTTGGTATTGGGTATAGAATACTGATGATTCACAGAGTTCATAAATCCTCCTCACCACAGTTTTTAATTGCAACCGGGTGGTGCATTTTTGGACTGAAATGTTTTGAAATGTTTTGGCTAGCAATGGAAAAAGCTGTAAATCAGTTTGAATGATACTTTAATATTATTACTTCATATTCTTGCTCTGCTAATTACCACTCCAGCTCTGGGATTTACTTCTGAGCCCAAGATCAGGAAGATAACGTGGATGAAGGTCATCCACTTTAAGTCTAGGTGGGTTTTGGGCCCCGGGCTGGACTGCTCTTCAGTCAGATTCAATCCAGTTCAGTTGATCTTTATATTCACAACACAGTTGCCCCAAGGTGCTTAACAAGACTGTGTGGCAATACATTATTAGTACCTAGACACTAAAGGGTCATGATACTGGGAAAAATGAGAAGAATGAAAAATTTCAGAAGGCAACAGAGGAGAGGAACTGAAAAAAGGGGCCAAGGGGGTCCAAAGGTCAGCTGGATGCCCAACCCCCAACATTGCAAATATTATAGAATCCAAAAAAGAATGGTCATGCTGTTATAAATGTAAGGTATAAACTTTCTTACAGTGTGATTTTTACAAGGCTTTGAAACCCTGTGTGAATCCATCAAGACCCTGGAAAGAAAATAGCAAATAAACAAGAAATCAAAGGTTTGACTTCTGCATCTGTGCTGCTCCTAAGATGCACAATTTAGGGCCAACTGTGGTGACTGTGACAGCTTCTGGGGAAAGCTGGCAAAGGTGCAGGTAACATTCCGATGGCACGCTCAGCAGGGATGCCGAGCCACTTCTCACCCCGTAGCTGCAGTTAGCGTAATGAGCTCCCGATGTGCCGTGTACAAAGCAACAAATTAGCACCTCAGCCTAGTTTCACACACACTGAAATCAGTGCAGATTAAAGCCATCAAGGGCCAATATCTTTGCCGCTGTTATCTCCCAGTGCGGGCATCATACTCTATGTTCCCTCTCCCATTACATTTGTCATCTGCCCATCCCCAAACGTCCCCGCCCTTTTTCTTGGCCGGTTTAAGCCGTAGGGGTACCCCTACGGCAAGTCTGTGGTTTGCTAAGTCGATGTCTTCCCAGAAGATGGTGCCCTAGGTGGCTGCCTATGCTGCCTGACAGGCTGACCGGATCTGGGCAGAGGTATCACCTTTCCAGAGTCGTCTTTCTGATCTTGGGTCTCTCCATAGAGAGGAGATCCAGGGCTTCACCCTGAGTCTTGCTCCAGGAGCCTGAGTAAGTTAACAAATTCATCTGCATTTTTTTTGTAATTATACTGTGTGCATTTATGATATGATGATGGGAGGAGAGAACAAGGACTTTGAGACAACCAGGTCTGGGCTTTGATCAACATCCGTCCATCTTCCATACCCACCTGTCTTATGCAGGTTCATGGGGGTCCAGAACCTGTTCCAGAAGCAACGGGCACAAGGCAGGAATAAGGACTGGGCACCAACCAATTGCCAACCTATCGCAGGGCACACACAAGCACACACACACACACACATTTGTACTCATATCTTTGTGGGGACTCTCCATTCATTTCTATGGGCAAAAACTTAATCCCAACAATGACAACCTTAACCCCTTCCCAGCCCTAACCTTAACCAAAAGTAACCAAACAAAATACAATACATTTTTGATTGAAGTCACAGATTTTTTAATAAAATTGAATTTTCTCTTGTGAGGAGTGAAAATTAGTCCCCACAATGTAATATATACCCGACCCACACACATACACACGCACACACACACACACGCACACACACACACACACACACACAAACCATTTGGCACCTCCAATTCACCATAGCATATTTTTGGACTGTGTGTTGACACGAGGAGAAAATGCAAATTGCAGAAATGTAGGGCTGGGGCAGAGACTCAATCCCTGGTCCAGAGGTGTGAGACGTGTCTCATGAAAGACAAAACAAGAGATGTCCACGCGTGTCTCATGAAAGACAAAGTAAAGGATGTCTATGTCTCCCTTTCCCTCCTTGCGTAATTTCTATGTGACATTTATCCTTATTGACATTTTCACTACTATTTATCTGTCTCTACACTCTATCAATGTAACAGACATACACACACATGTGATGTATAAGTATAAGAATAATGATGCGCATTTACTATACCTGACTTCTGAATTTTCCGGCTGTTTCAGGCAGGAACTTTTCATTGGGCAAGGGCAAAATAACTACAGAGCAGAATTAGAGGCCAAAATGGTCTTTTTGGACCTGATTAGCTAATGACAGCTTTGCTCTTATTGACTATTTTCCCTGAAATTACTTGTGACATATGCAATGAAGCTCTCCACGGTAATTTCGTACCTACTGCACACACACAAATATCACTTCAGACACCTGTGAAAGTGTCCCAGTCTGATGTGGTGTGCTTCATATAACGAGAATCTGAAACAGCCTAATAATCTTTCACGTATAGATAAATCAACTTCTGAAATAAGAATCTTTGGAATGTTCTTTCAGACAAAATGTCAAGATGGACGTTCAGCGTACTTTGATGCATCAGATCTCAGAATCAGTTCAGTAATTGAGGAGAATATGAAAGTGCGCTAACAAAAATAAATGGAAATAAATGTAGAGAGATGCTGACAGACTGGGTGTGGGGGAAAGGAGGGACTCGCATGGGCATGGGGCGTGTGGGTGGAGGATGTTCCGGTATCTGAGGACAGCGCTGCGACCTTGGAACGCGATGAAGGAGGCTGCAGACAAACAGGACGCTGTTCTTGTTCATTCATCATGGCTGTATTTTTATTTCAAGGAAAGCACTGAAAGATCCCTTAGAAACTCCAATGGGAGTAGAAGTGTCATCAAAGCCATCTTTGGTATGTGTCACTTGACCTGGAATGACACTTAACATAGCATGAGCAAGAGTGTTGTGAAAACAGTGTTCTGCTTGTTCCCTAACAGGAAGTGTCCTTTAATACAGTCATGCACTATAGTTATTTAATATGAAATAACCCTTAACACTGGCTTCTGCCTGTTCCTTAACACTAAAAGTGTTTTATGTCTGCTCATTAATGCTGAACGAGCCTTCACGCCGCCTTGTATCTACTCCTTTCACTGCCCCCTACACATTGACAGCAAACTGAACGGACTCCTTTGCCTGTAGCTGCTGTTACCCAGCTCAGTCACAGACCCATATCAGAGCACCAGATAAAACCAGAGTAAGCAGCCGGTACGTAGAAGCTGCCCCACATGTCAATACAAACCGCAAAACGATCAGGAAATTGGAAAATTGATCGCCAATTTATGTGGTCTTATCCAGATTATAGGATTTGGGAAGTGAATGTGGATAATTAGTTTATTTTCCTTCCACATTTACGCTCGACCCGTCATTTAGTGATGGTGAATAATGTCTATCTGACTCTCAGCTGTCCCGCATGTTTAAAACTTGTCATACTACCTGCAGGGGATATTTCCTCTCTTGCGAGCCTTTGTTCCTTGATTTTGAGGGTAGCAATATCAGCTACCTTCTATTCTAAACAGAATTTGCAGCAACCCGGAGGCTCTTTTTATGACTGCAGATCGTATGTTTTCTTATGATTCTAACAAGAATCACAAGAAAACTGATTATTATTAATTGATGAGATGTAGGCATAATAAGTCAGTGGATAATGCAGTTGCTGCAAGTCTCCAGGATCAGGGGTTTGAATCCCAACTCTGATGTCTGTGTGTCTGGAGTTTGCATCTTTTCCATGAGTTGTGAGGCTTTCCTTTTTCTGCGTTTAAATTTCGACACTGTCCTCCAGATGCTATCCTCATAACTGTGAATATCAGTCTGTAATTGTGATATATCGTATCTTTGAAACATCATCACATTCTCTATTTCTGGGGTTTTCTGTTTTCCTCTGTGACTGTGAGACAAAACACACTGCTGAGAAAGAGCCATCCTTGAGGGTAATCATGACAATATCCAAGGATTATGTCTTCCATTTTGAGAAAATTACGTGCTGAAATGATAGCGATTGAACCGGAAAGAGGCTGACGGCACAGAACTGAATGCATGATAATGAAAGGAAGCCTTACGACTGGGCCAAAAGTAAAGGCTGAGTGTGGTGCTTCGAATCAGCCCGGCATTCTCCGGAATGTCCTCACAGATCTGACCCCTAATTAAAGACTAAAGACTATCTGCAGCACTCTAAGTGGGGACAATAAAAGATGGCCCTTCACACAGCAATGAAGGTAATGGCTTTCGTTTGAATAATATAGCCATTACTCCCAAACCCAGCATCCATCAGAAGGAGGGTATGACCTTGTTTGACCTGTTTGAGTGTACAAAGATGGGTGGTGGTGGTGTGGGGGGTGGACTGTCCTTCCTCTGGCCATTAAAAGCCTTGTTTCATTTGCACACTGGATATCCGACTCTTATATCCATGCTGCTATGGGCTTCAAGCATCTGCACATTGATGAAACCATGTATAGATTCAGTGATGCCTCACCCCCCAGCCCTGTGTGTGGTATAGATTCAGTGATACCTCACCCCTCAGCCCTGTGTGCGGTATAGATTCAGTGATGCCTCACCCCCCAGCCCTGTGTGCGGTATAGATTCAGTGATGCCTCAATGTACTGTGCTATACTTTGTGATCCACTATTTTCTTCTCTCTCTTCTGCCAATGAAGTAGCGCAGGACATAACTTTGGCTATAGACAGAGAGACATAGCGGCTTCCTGAAGTAATGTCACATTTATTTCTCCTTTCACACCAGCCCTGCATGCAGTGCCTTTGTGCAGGTAAAGCATCTATTCATTTCCTCCAGAATGGACAGATTTAAGGTAGGGTTCAAGGTCCGTGTGACACGCTGTGAATCAGCCTCTGTCACGTTGTATAGACATTTCAGGGCTAATTACTCGCAGTTTTGGCTAGTTTACTTGGTTTTGTTTGTTACTGCATGACTCACTTGCCCTGTAACGTGACGTGTCACCAGCTGCTTCTCCTTCAGGTCTCCCACTACAGGCTCTTTCTCCAAATATAGGACGTAAAATTATTATTTTTTTAAAAGTACACATTACATATACATACCAATTTACTGATTGCTATTTTTACCTATTTGCAACTATTGTTTACATTTTAAAATTAATTTCATTCTTTTAATTTTTTCTGTTCTCAAGTGCAGTGATGCTTTCTGCCTGATCCCGGCTGCTCAGTATTTCTCTTGCTAGCTGTAAATATCACATCTGTCAGTGAAAGCACTTGAATCATGTAATCATATATCATGGAAAAGTACTCCTCGTTTATGTCGTTATTCCTTGTATTTAGGGTGGGGGAGGGGTGATGGTATGTGTCAAAGCTGGCTTGGATTTGCACACGTGATTGTTGCACACTGTGATGTCAGAAGGGTGACCAATCCGTGACATCTGTCTGCTTTGCTCTCCAACCACCCCCATCACTCACCAGGGGGAGCAGATGCCGGCCTGCATGCGGGCAACTTTGGCCACTTTGATGTCATTGTCATCCTCCAAACTGTACCCCAAATGTCAGGGTAAGAAGGGGAGTGGGACCCTGGGGAGTAAGATGGGGGGAGCTGTTTCAGTCACCTGTAGTGTCTCAAACACTGAAGAATGGCGCCGCGTTGTGTCCTCCCATCACTGTGTCATGGCCCTGTTTGCTCCTCCCACTCAGCCGGGTTGACCCACTCTCCTAACCAGATCCTCTCTTGTCTAGTCCTGTGTCAGTTATGGAACCAGCACAGGGGGAAACTGTGCGAGAAACATATAAATATAAGGGCGGCAGGAAGAGATGAGAGTGTCAGTGCTATCAGGGGTTACCGCATTATGTAGTATATACTGTCCTCTGCTTTTTACAGCACTGTGTTAAGGGACACCGGATTACCTGAGCATATTGCAGCTCTCTACGTGGCATATGGGAAACCCCTGAGCCTTAAAGTCTGCTTTGGGTATGACGTGATCAACGATCAACTGGTATTCATCGTGAGATTATCCACTTTCCAGAGCAAATAATTAATAGAGACACTGGCAAACTAAACCAAAAAGAAATTGAGAAAACTAGATTCAAGGCATCTTTCTTCCTCTGCCACCACTTCTTTTCACATTGTTTTTTTGCTCTTTATGCTTGAGAATTACATTGTACATAGGCGAAAAGGCATCTGGGCTAATGCATTTTTAATGAACTGGATCAGTTGGCTAGTATCAAAAACTGTTACATTACACCCATGTTGACGAGGTTTGGCTCTGGAGGGAAAAAAAGCGTCTGCTCATTTTGGTCTTCGGCTTGTCCTTCTTTCCACAAAAGGAAGCTTCACTCCTCTTGCTGAAAAAGGGGGTGGAGGCAGTCATGGTAGATCACCCTGAACCCAGGCCCAGCAGCGAATTCTCCATGCCAGCCACGTCTGGGAGTGTGGAAGGCGATTGCGTGTGTATCAGCCTTCTGTGCAGTCTCTGCGTGTTCCCGAAGGTACCAACCTGTCCATGGCACGTGTGAGGCGTCAGGGGTACAGGCGCAAGAAGAGGAGTCTGTTAACATGTGACTCAAGCAAATGATCTGTGGTAATCACTAAATCATAGTGGCCAACCAGTAAAAAAGAAAACACTGAAGTGGCTGTCTCTGAGTGTCAATACTCCCATCCCTATAGCCATGCCCGAATACACCCCCCCATCCCCCTCCAGCCATGCCCGAATACACCCCCCCATCCCCCTCCAGCCATGCCCGAATACACAC
>JAAGVU020000084.1:814280-838242 GCA_011763525.2 Mormyrus iriodes | reverse complement strand
CCGCCCGACTCCACCCCCCCACCCCCCTCCACACGCCCGCGAACACCCACCCACCCCCCTTCAGCCATGCCCGAATATACCCCCCCCAACCCTTCTGGTGCTCCTGAAGTCCCCCTCACATCACTGCTTGTCTTCTCACTGTCTCAGAATTCTACTTCCCAAATAATGCCTTTCCCCCAAAGTGAAGCACAATACTGACATTATCTTTTACTTTGGATACTTAAGAACTCTACATAAGGGTACAACAGTAGGGCTTGTTCTGGTCCATATTCATCCGCCCATCTTACCCTGGACAAATTTCAAGGAAACAGGTGGCTGAGCACACCAACCATAATGTTAGGAGTTGTGGGAGGACATTGGAGTAGCTGTAAGATACTCACGCAGCACAGGGTGAACATGCAAACTCCACATGATGGCTGGCGTTTGGGGAAAAAAAAAACATCAACCATGGAAGTGTCAGACTGTACTTCTAACCTCTGTGTCTCTATACCGCTGGTCCTCTGTCTCTCCACATTTTCAAAAAAAGTTTAGCTAAAGATGAATTCAGAAGAGAAAGACAAAACAATTACCAATCCACTCACCCATCCACTAATCCATCATCTACACTGTATTCTGCCTGGATACGGTTATAAGAGGATCGCCTGCGACCTTTGCGCAGAAATATGCCTTGTCTTACTGTGGAAGGTCAGCCCTGGAACGTACTTTGTCTACAGTGCTGCTCCAATGCAACATTTCCAACTGTTGTCTGGGTACTACAGTGTGATCTACAGCATCTGCAATGAAGTTCAGTCCTGGAATATCCATCCATTTTGTCCTAAGCAGGGTTGCAGGGGTCTTGAGCCTATTCCAGAAGCTACAAGTGCAAGGAAGGGAATAACTCGGGATGGGGTGCCATCCCATTGCAGGGCACACTCACACACACATAAATGCAAATGTGACATGTAAAATGGAATCGGCGTTTGAAAAGCACACACACTGAAATGTGTGGATTCCATGGGAGCAGAGTGACATGAGTCAGGACTTGGGGGGAAGGGGTCTATAAGAGGCTGCCAGGTCAGGGTGTATGCGTAAACTGTTCAGTGCTATGCTGAGGCCATGATTTATTGAGTCAGAATGCAGTTTCTTATGTAATTTGAAGGGACAATTAATTACAATTCCTTCATTATATAACACGCCGATTTACTTTAGTTTCTTTTTGGAGCAGAAGGGGGGATTCTCCCCACAGGGAGAACATGCAAACTCCACACACATAGAGCCACAGCGAAGAGACTCAAACCCCGACCCCAGAGGTGTGAGACAACAGAGCTAAGCACTGTGCCACCATATAGACATCTATTCTGAATATCAACCAATCCAAATATAATGTTACCTTGTAACTGGCTGAAAGGAGGCATGACCACAGTCAGACTGATCTGTAAATGGTCCTTTTTTCATCTACTAATAGTCTATTATTTACTCTCTTTGGTGCTTCACTAAAGCCTGCTGATTAAAATGGGGGCAGATACTGCAGTCTCATTTAAATGGATATTACGAAAACACATGGGTTTTCCTCCAGTAAAACCTGTTTATCTGAAATAATTGCGATGGCAAAACTACACAGGTCTTTATTAATATTAAAAGGAATATACGTTGAAAGCCTCTCAAGGTAAATCAGATATGAATAGATCTGTGTCATGTCTGATTTTTTAAATGGCTCTGTGTGCTCATTCATGAATTATCTTTATTTGTTCTGCACAACAGAGAAGGAAAAAACATTAATGTATGGCTGTACAAAATTGCAAAATCATAACAGTTTCTCCTGCTTCCCCAAAGGCTGAGTATTTTTATGTATGTATTTTTATGGGCTGAAAATAAAGCCTTTTATAAATGATCTGCTGACTACCATCGTAACTCATTAACTGGAAAGTAAGTGGCACATCTGAGTGTGGGCTCAACTGGCTATACATCAGGTAATTACTGTTTGATTTTTGTTTAGGGTGATATAGCAGGAATTATGGAGCTTTGACCAGAACAAGGAAGAAAATGCTACCACAAAGGAGACTTTAGGATATGCAGGTGTATACAGATGCCTGAGCCTAATTTTGGAAAAGACAAAAGAGGCGTTATGTTATCTCTCTCAAGTCCTGGACCCGGACCCAACTGTAGCTCTTCCAAAAGCACAGCACCCATCCTATTTTCCTGCTACAAGCCCCCCACCACCGCTGACCATCCCATCTGAGGCGGGGCTTACAGAGATCATAAACACGTTGATATTGTTACATAAGTCCGGCCTAGTGGAGTACAGCGAATGCAACTCGGTTGGTCAGGGCCAAGCTCACATGGGCATGGGACACACATGTGTCTCACCGCCTCACAGACGTGTGTGTCCGTCCTGTGTTCCCTGCGGGGGAGTGAAAAACATGTCATGGAACCTGCTGTCTCCTCTTATCCTTCATGTTTGGATTTTAAAATAACCATCTCTGATAACTAGAGTGTATAGAGGAAATTGTTTTCCTACACATTTATCCCACATTAACTGAGCTGTGGATTTTTTTTTATATCCACCTCTTGGGGCAAATTTACACTCAAGTAATTTAGGCCAATAAAGCTGTACTGGGCAAACTACAGCTTTGGGCTGGGCTGTGCTCAACTGAAGGTGTCCCTGAGTGGTGTAGTAGGGTTACACACATACACACACACACTGAAATGTGTGAATGTCCATGGGAGCACAGTGACATGAGTCTGGACGGGGGGAAGGGGGTCTATAAGAGGCTGCCAGGTCAGGGTGTATGCATAAACTATTCAGTGCTATGCTGAGGCCATGATTTATTGAGTCAGAATGCAGTTCAGTATGTAATTTGAAAAGATAATTACAATGCATTGCAATTCCTTCATCATTAGAGATCATTAAACACAAACGCGTTATATCTGGAGAGTCATTTCTCACGTCAAGCTGTGCTTGCTCTTCAAACGCTGATTCCGTTTTAGATTTCACATTTGCATTTACATGAAGCAGATAATACATAAAAAATACACAGCTTTCAAGAAGCCAGTTTAGTCACAAGTTCTGCTAGATTAACCTTTAGTGACCAGTAACAAGGTAGTAGAGGAACAACTATACAAGACATCCTTAGAACCAAACATCGCAAAAGCTCGTCCAATAAATAACACCAACCTTTCTAAAAAAAAAAAACAACCAAAGAATACCAAACTCATCTTATGTGTAAGTGGCCTGTGGTCCTGATTAGAAGTATTAGTGGATAATGTGTAGGCGTGTGCTCTTTCAGTAATATCGCTCGCATAATCGTCACAGGTCTCGGTGGGGCAGCTGGATTACATGGAGATAAAGAGGAAATCGGGGAAAATTCCTCGTTCCGTCTGAGCCTGGCTAGCACCCATGTGTACAAGATTCTGCAGCCAGGCTCCAAAAGACCCAGCTAACCTAGTCTGCTTTATTAGTTTTTGAAATGAGTTTATCATCACAGCGTAATTTGTTTTGTTCCCTGCAACAAGCTTCTTGGACAGGTTATTAAGATGATGCATCGGTCCTACGAGTCAGAGAGGCATACATCATGTAAATATCAAGTATTTGTTTGTTCAGAGTGAATTTTGCCCGCTAAAAAAATAATGCTTGTGTCTGACAAATCGTCTTACTCTGTTCCTATGTCGGAAGATCGTCCTCTAGCCTCACGTCAAGCAAAATATCAGAACTCGCCATCAGCCACTAGGGGGAACCTATAGACAGCTAGCTGTTTACACCTACTCCACAGTACGATGAGTGCTGCTTTTCACCTTCCTCCTTCTGTCACCTTCCCGCCGGGGCTACCATTGCTGCTATCAGCGCATCCTCATAAGGAACATGGTTGCTGGAAATTGGTGTTCGTTCTTGTTGCCGGCCCCCCCTCCGTAATGAGATTACAGCTGGATAAATGTCAGTGTTCAGCCTTTTATCAGTTGAGCTGTTGAATAAGAGTAGAATGATGACTGTCATGTGGGAGTCTTGCAGGCTCTGTCCAAACGTGATGGGAACAGGCTATCAGTGACACAGGCTGTAGGGTGCTCTGCCTCAGGTGCCAGTTTGAGCAATTAGGCAATTTAGTGTAATTGGTCCCCAGTACAACTCAGGGCTAATGTTCTCTGTGTCTCTGGTGGAATTCCTCTGGAGCCTGTGATATGAAGAACAGCTATTCCACCCTTCACCCCCTCTGCCCGGATCTGCCCGTCCTGCCCTGTCTTGTAGGGCAGGACGGGACACACTGTCCTCGTAATGTGCCATGGCTCATTGCCAGCCCCAACTTGACCCCCACCCCACTCCCGCATAAAGCCCGTTCAGCTTTCTTACTACCCATAATTCCCCACGATTTGCAGTAGCATGTTAGTGGACATCTTAAGCGCCCCTCGCCCGCCTGTCAAACCCCCACTTCTCCTCCTGAGCCTGCATGCCACGAGCACACAACCTACCAAACAAACATGAAGTTTACACTGCCCTCTGCTGCCATAGCTCCAAGGCACTGTTATAGCGGCGCTCTTTGCATTGTCAAGCATACAAGAGATGATCCACTCAGTTGCTCATTCAGTCAGACTGAAAGGAGGTGCCTTTGACAGAGAGACTGCGGTTAAAAGCTCCTGGTAACCCTCCCCCCAACTTCTTCAAGCCCGTGTTTGTTTATTGCCAAAGTTCAGCTTTTTGTTCGACTCCATTTCCCTTTGCCCCAGTGTTTAAAAGTGAACAAGCGCCGGATCGTTGACCCTGAATGGGAATGGAGTAGAGAGTCCTCAGCACAGAAAGCAGCCTGGGCCCCAGGGGACCCCGAGTGCCTGGAGCACATTCAACGAGTCTCTCAGGAAGCTTCCACCGTGACGGACTGCGGTGTCAGTTATGCTGTGTGACAGGCCCACAACCCCCTCCTTACCTATGGCAAGTTTTTTGGGGGGACAGGGTACATATACATATATGCATACAAAACTATTACACAAACATTTGCTGTGTAAAGGTTAACTCATAATAATACAGCAAATGACAATAAAAAAATCGTGCTGTTACGACAAGAAACTGCTGTTCGTGTCAGATAGATACATAGACTAGTGACCAAAATTATGGAAACATTTCCAATTTTTAGAGATTGCAGAACTTTATTCAACTGTTGCTCCAGTTACTTATTTAATTATCCAAAGCATGAATTTACAAATATCATACACTCAACAATTAAATAAGCTACTGGAGATACAGGTGAATAAAGTTCTACAATTTACAAAGATTAGAAGTGTTTACAAAATTTTGACCACTAGTGTAGATAGAAAGATAGGAAAATTAAATCTATTTGAGAGAATAATAGGAGTAATTTTGCTGGGATTAACCAGGGATGGATAAGAAGGCTGTGAACTGTCTGAAGCATCAGCACGAGGGACGGATGCCTCCCTCTGTAAGTTTCATCAAGTCAGCTGAAGAACGCAAATTGCTGAGATCTGAATGCTGCTGGGAACAGCATCAGAGGCAGCCGCTGTGCTGCAGTGTTGCAGCCTCTCCCTACACCCAGGGCCTCTCCATTCCTGCTTGTCTTGGAGGCCCTTCTCCAGACTCCAGTGATGTGTGGTCCACCTCTCAGCACGACTCTATCGTGTTTTCGAGCAAATGGCCCAGCAGAGCTGAGGAAGTCGTCACCCTCACTGACCCTCATCAACAACCGCTGCTCCTGACTTGAGAGCAGCCGGTTGCTAAGTATCTAGGCTGCCGACAAAACCTATACTACTCTCTGTAAAAAGGTGGGGGGGGAGAGGAGGAGGAGAAACAGGAGAAGAAGGAGGCACAGAAGAAGGAGGAGGCGGAGAATGCAAGAGAGAAGGGCAAACAAACAAAACCGCTTTAGAAAACATGGGCCTTCTCTGCATGAATCAATATTCCAGCCCTGTCCTTGCTATTCAGCAATGAGGCCAACTAGAGGAGGGGGGAGTGAGCTGGGGCCAGGGGGTGTTGGTTATCACAGAGTTAGAATCCTATTGGTGACTGAGAGAGAAATGATCTCTATATGTTTGAGTGGAAAGGAGCACATAGAGACACAGTGAAACAGCCTGGCATTCACAGACACCAGACTCGGGACATCTGTGGTAAGTCTTACAGAGTAGCGACTATTTGTTCAGCCAATGGCTTTAATGACTGGGAATTATGGGAGATATGTTACATATAACTGTGGTTTCCACCCTGAACAGGTTTGTTAATACCTGATGCTGATTTACTTAGTGTTCACCAGTTTTTTTTCTTCTCTTTTAACGGTCAGGATAATTAAGAGAGAGAAGAGAATGAAATGAAAACTCACGTTTATAGCACGTGCATCTGTCCAGAATTCTACCAGAAAAGCTGATGTTTTTATAAACTGATTCCTTAAACCAAAAATTAAGGAAGAGAATTAGGCCACTGAAGGAGATTTTGCGAAGCTTCACATCCTGATCATTTTCTTCGTGACAGTTTCATAAAGTAATCTTGCATAAGATGAGCTGCTGGCATGTCTGACTGTGACAGATGGCCGGTCGTTTGCAGAATGAGCATAACCGATGACAGCAGGGGAGCAGTGGGAGGTCCCTTTGTGGGTTACTGTTTCACTTGCGCGTAGAGAGATGTGCTGTTAGCTCTGTTTTCTGGAGGACAGTATCATCTGTAGCTGCGCTTCCACACCTGGCAAAACACTGACGCACATCTGTAAACTTTCCTCTAATGTCTCTCCATGCTCAGTATGCTGGAGACGCATCACCCGGGAGATTGCGACGGAATGGCAAATCCAAAACTCAAGTGGCTGATCATGGCTCAGCTCCTGCTGCTTGAATGCGTCCACTCCCAGCCTGCTACTCCACCAGGCTGGAAGGTCCCGCGGTACCAGAACACGACCCTGGAGGAAGTCCGAAAGCCAGAGCAACTGCTGACTGCCTCTGGACCTCCCCTGCAGACGGGTCCCCCATCTGAAAACACAGCAGGACCCCCAGGGCCAGATGGAGACTCAGGTAAAGAGGATGATACACCTGAAGATACCCTCCATCTGGTGAGGAGTATCACGGTGATGCTCCAGGAGAAGATGCAGCCTATCACCTTGAAGGGAAATATTAGCTGTGAGGAGCTCTTGGTAACAGCGACCCTGGACAGCTCTGCTTCTGCTCTCTTCCCCCGCGAGCTGCTGGGGCTGTCCCTGGTGCCAGTTCTGGTGGCTGCTGGCTGCTCTAGGGAGGCCCAGGTCCTGGTTCTGCAGCTGTTTGAATTACTGGGCCAGGAGGACACAGAAGAGCTACTGCTTGACTTGAAGGAGCTCTTGGAGAGGAACCACAGGCCAGAAGCCACCAACTCCCCCAGCAGGACATGGGGGGAGTCACACCTACAAGCCATTATGTTCAACATCCAGCAACTGGCCAGGACTGAGGAGGAGGAGGATCAGAACATGGGAGACAGAGTGGCACTGGGGGTCAACGAGTGTCAGGGCTGGATAAGGGTGAATGGAACTCAGCTCCTGGGCCAGGTGGCCGAGGAGGAAGGGGAATTGGCAGCGGCGGTGCACGCCTGTGAGATTCTGGGCCACAAGTGTGCTGGCGTTTCCCCTGGTGCCACCTTGGGCCTTTATAGGGCAGTGCAGAGAAGACAAAGCCGAGTGGTACCCTCTGCTGGCTCGGAGAGCTGGATCCGCGAGTGTGGGCTGCCCCGTACTGGGCGTGTCGCACGTAGCACCGAACAAGACTGTGTCAACAAAAGAGAGGAACGCGTGTACAGTGTGGTGGAGTGGATCCCCGCTGTCAGCACACTGTACGGCCTGGGCACTGCTGTTTACTACGCATCCGTCAACTGCTCTACCACAGCAAAGGAAAGGGCCCTCCTCAGTGCTGTGGACCTGGGCACAGACGCCCTGATGGCCATGACGGGGGGCACAGTGGGGGTGGCAGGTTATGCATTGGGGGCTGGTGTAAAGACGGGCGTAAAAGCAGGGATCAAGTACCTCCTCAAGAACATGAACAGCGATGAAGACCTAATCATGAACCAAAATATGTGGTCCACCACTTTTACTATTGACTAATGCATCATGGAGGACATTTCATCAGCTTCATATAGGCTGAATATTCACCCTGACTACAAATACAGATCTTAAAGGTAGTACCCAATCCCAATCCTGGTCCCAGAGTGGCCCTAAGCACAGTGGTAAACAGAAAAATATCTGATCATTTTATTTGATGAAGTTCTGTTTAAAATGCTTCAGTGATTCTGCTTCAGTGTAAGCACAAATTGGCAAAGGAAATATTAAGCTTGAAATTTTGTTCAGAATTACTCGTTCATTTCACCACAGACCAGTTCCTCACATAATTTCCTAGCAAGAGATTCAGAGGACCAGGCCAATAGCAGTCATTAAAATGATTTTCAGTGGAGACAGATTTCAGTGTTTCTCTAAAGCAAGGCTATTTAAATCACAGCCCTCAAAGTCTGAGCACTGCTGGCTTTCCAGCTTTCTTTTACCTCTGAGCCAGGTATGAAGCCTCCAGCCAATCAGAATCAGTAATTATTAAACTAAATACCTGGGAGAACTGAAAACAAGGCCTGGATTTAGAGTCGAGGTCCAGATTTAAAGAACCCTGCTCTAGAGTGAGAGAAATGTAGTCCACAGTGACACAATTATTCTCCCTTAAAAGCATGACAGGAAAATTCTCTTAAAGACTAAGAGTGGACTTTGAGTCACCCTTTTTTGGGTTTTGAAACAACCACTAGATAAATAAGCGCAGGTTTTTATATGTAAAGCAGGCAGTGACACCCTTTCATCGGATTTTCACAAATAGTTTTAAGAATCGTCGGAGATGCAGTCATTTGTTGTAGATGTTTCAGAGTATCCATATGTACCTACACAGGACATCAGAGGGACTTGTAAAAAAAAAAAAGAAAAGAAAAAAGAAAAAAAAACATTGGAGGAACCTCAGTTAACTTAGACTGTAATAATGTAACTGAAGTGTAACAGAAATATTTGTCATTGAATGTGATATGAAGATGTGAAACCAACATGATTTAAATATACACAATCAGACTTTCAGCCAGCGTACTTTTGTTTCCAGTTTTATTATTTTGGTATATTAGATCCAGTGCCGGTCAGCCCATTAGGCAACATAGGCGGCCACACAGGGCACCGTTTTCCGAGGGGGCACTAACTTAGTAAGCCAATTTCACTTGGTCTCGGACAGGGGCACCACATGGGTTATGACCAGTGCTGAATATATCACAATTTCCTGAAATTACTTTTAAAAGATCAGTTATGATTATTACAATCTCCATTATGTAAACTAGATGGGATTGCGCCGTGCTGTGTGTAATATACGCTCTGTGATTCAATTTGTGCCAAGAATGTACAGTAAAGAAGTCTAAATGAGCCACAGACTCCCAGGTCTTTATTTCAACTGAGCATAAAATACTGAAAATTTGCGTAAAACAGTTGGATTGAGATGCAGTATACTTTTAACTATAACAGCACAGAGAGTTGAATTTTCAGGTCAAAACACAAAACGTGGCATTAGTGTGGATCACATGCTGAATTGACGGTGATAATTGAGGCATTTACAGCGTTTCAAAGTACTGCCATATGAGAACGAAAGCAGCTTCTCTGTCACAATCACGCTTGGACTACGGGGGGGGAATTAAACAGCAATACATCTACAGTGTATTAAAGACAGGTTCACTTACAAAATCTCACAAAAGAAGTTACTTGCCAACCAAAATCAAATTCTGAGTATATTGTGGTTTTACATTAAGTTGTAACCCTTACCCTTTACGCCGTTCAAGAAAAAAAAAAACAGCCCTTCCAAATGAACTGTACTGCAGAACTGTTTAGGGTGTCCATATAAAACTCAAAGGAAGAAGAGTCTGTGAAATGTAACTTTTGTCTGACTTATGAGTCATAATCTAAGAAAAAAATAAAGAGAAATATTAACATGATTAATGGTTAATAATTTAATAACCAATTCACAGCAGCCTTTAAGGGGAACTGATGTTTGGACTGGTTTTTTGGTTATCTAGCTCTAGGAATATTTTTTTGAAAGACCTCAAATGTATGGATGTGAGCTGACTGAATACTTTTTAAAAAGATCTCAAATGTATTGCTTCAGCTTCTTATAGTTCGTAAGATTGAGAGCATATTCAAAAGGTAATTATCAAAGCCCAAGCACTCAGAACATCAAGCTGCGCCTGGGCCTCAGCTCCCCATCAATATGTGCATCCTCCGAGTCAGACACCCAGCCATCTCTGGTGATACTAGGCCTATATTCATTATGTACCTCACAAGGTTGTTGTCTTCCTACAGATGTTGCGTAGCACACCAGAATAAAACAACTAGGTTTAACTAACACAGTATTCTTGAATCTGTCCTTTATACATTTCATCCTGATACACAGTCAGGCAATGACTGGCATCCCTCAGCTGTGCTGTGCTGGGGGTGAAAAGGAACACTATTTGTCACTTTAATTACTGACATCATGCTGCTAGAGTTGGCTGTGTTTTATTTTAACATAAAACAAGACTAAGCTTAAGTAATAATTAAAATATATATCTATAATGATCTAGATAAGCAAGAATTATCTTACCTAAAGTGCAAGTAACAGTCAAAAAAATTTAAAAAGATCTAACTAAATACTTGAAATTCTGATTTCTCTTTGGACATCTAGTTGTTGTTTTACTCATTGATTTGTTTGGCATGTTGTGTGTGACTGAAATAAATGAAACTCACCTCTTCCATCCACATAAAGAGGCAGGTTAGATCAGTACCTCAATTTGCTTGACAGTTGTTTGTTGTTTTAAAGCACAGGAGATATAGGTACGCTAAAATAAGTGCATCGAATCAAAAATGAATAACGAATACCGCTCATAAACCTTACCTGCATGTCCAATGTAATCCCAAGCAGAAAAACTTGACAGTTTTCACAACATATTCTTGCCTTATGTGGGTTTAATGCAGGATATTCATAGAATGTTGATGTAAACGACAGTTAAAGGAAACACTTGTGTGACTATAACTTAATGACAACATCGCAAATGAAGGGTAACTATCTGCTGTATTTAAAGGGACACATTACCCCTGTGAGATATCCCACCTGGCAGGAAGAGGGAGCAGAAAAACAGGTGTTATAATGAGCAGAAAAGGTTGAAGTTTATGTTTAACATTTCTCATTGGTCATGAGCTGTTTGTAAAAAACCAAGAGTGTCCCCTTTCTGATCTGCAGAGAGGATGTGAGTTTCACATTACTGCGACAATCAAATTGTTAGTGTTCTTACTGCAATCATCAGTTGTTAGGTTTGCAGCTCCAGGGCTAAAGACACATCTGCCCACAATATCAGCATCATATGCTGACACCATCAGCCTTCTCAACCTGAGCATGCCCAGTGTTTTACAACTGTACGTCAGTTATTCCTGTCTCTCCACCACCTCATTGCTTATTGTTCACTAGCATGTCTATATATACTGCCATCTGCATACCATCTCTGACTAGTATTTTCAAACACAACCTTCTATTTATCTTCTATTTAACCTTTGTTTTAGTCTACTACCATCAAATTATCGGTTCACTGCAAGTTGTATCAGTGTAACTGTGCACGTGATAAATAAAATCCTGAATCTTGCGTTACGCAGCTGGGTAGGTGTTCTCATAGGTGATCATCATCTCTATTTTAAGGTAATAAAACTAAACAAAAACACATACCACAACAGCAGCTTGGTAACACCTTACTTGACGGGGCACAACTAATATAGTATTATACTATTCCTTATGTATTAATTAACCAGATTAACCAGAAACTGTCTTCGTTATATACTGATCTCATGTTAATACATCATTAATGAATCGTGATGCATGTTTTACCTCAAAGCAACATATAGTAACTGCTTATCTGTTCAGTAATCCTTTGTGAACTACTGAAGGAACAAGTCATGAATAAGTTAAATGCTGATCTCATATTAGTTCATCATTAATAAATTATGATGCATCTTTCATCTCAAGCAGTTACTCTATTTGTTACTATATCTGTTAATTCTGTAAACCTTTGTGAACTACAGAAGGAACAAGTAATGAATAACACAAGTGGAATACTGATCTCATGTTTGTTCATCATTAATGAATCACAACCTCTTTTATCTCAAGTAGCAACTATTTGTTCTTGATTTGTTCATAATTTGTACTTCACTAGTAACAGTTATTACTAAGTATTTGTGCCCCATCAAGTGAAGCGTTACTGAATTGTGTGATTGAACTACAAGTACTGCATTGTTAGAAAGGTGAGGCAATGGACATTCAGAAGGTCAGCACTGTGTGCTATTGGGCTTTTGATGATACACATGGGAAAGTAATACTAGTAGTCGAAATATCAAGTCAATGTACACAACCTTTGCTGTGCCTTTGTGAGAGACAGACAGACAGAAATTCCACTCCAAAATCAGCTTCCTTATAATGCAACTTGACATTGGCCAGAATGTCAAATGCCTCTTCTGCACATTTAAGCCCATTCACTCTCACAGGGTTTCCAGAAGATCAATCAAGATTATGAATGACATGGTCATGGAGTACAATGTTTAGATTTGCACGCTCAGGTATTGTGGCATATGTGATTAAAAGTGAAGATACCAATGTCATTATAGCAACAGCAATACACAGGTATGTTGTTCATGTCCAAAAATTTTAGATTAAAGTAACTCGTAGTTTTCCCAAGGTGAAACAAACAGAAGATTGACAAGACTGATTCTAACAACGTCAAGCAAATTTGGGTCGTCAAGGTTGCCACGCATGCTCCCGTAAATTTAAGTTGTTAATGGAAACTTGTTGGGATCAAGAATGGCAACACTCCTGGTTTTTACAATTTCATACCTGCTAAAGTACTCTCTGTACCAAGTGTTTCATTAAGCAGTTTCATGTAATGGAAATTAAGGAATCAATACAGGGTGAGGGAATGACCAAGCAAACACCAGAACACAGCTTTATAAAGTCAAAGGGTCCTTGGGGGCAGTGTGTGGCTCAGTGGGCTAAGCCTCTGTACCTGTGATCGGAAGGTTGCTGGTTCGAGCCTGGCCTTCACACCTTTGCGGCTCCTTGAGCAAGGCCCTTAATCCCTAGCTCCCTGGGTGCTATTATAGGTAGTTGCCCTTTGTGGCCAGTCTTCTCTCACTTACAGAGAGCAAGATGAGGGAGGCATAAGAATTTCCCCACAAGATCAATAATGCATCTATTATTATTATTATCAATAATAAAAAGTTTAATCATTAACTATTTACAGTACATTGTTGGCCAAAACAAATAAATACAACCAGTCATGCTAACGAGTTCTCTGGCTCTGAGCTAAACAGTTGGGGTCTCGCAACATTTGACAGCAGGGTTCTCAAAATCATGACATCAACAATTCATGTTAAGTTAAAATTAATGTTTGAAACAAAATGTTTATCATTCAAAATCAATACCCCGCCGAAACAAACAACAGCCAAAAAGCAGCTTAATGCATCGCCGCACGTTGAATCGCATCGCGTCGTATCAAATCGCATCGAAGCGCACCGCATCTATAGGGGTAAATCATATCGTGCCGCAATAGTTCATATGTATCTTTAACGTATTGCATCGTTGGCAATGTATCGAGATGTGCATCTCCATCACTGAGGCGATGCGATACACATCTCTAAAAGGGAGGAACTGCTGGATGCTTAGTTGAGCATTTCTACGCGATACATGCGCAAGTTTTATGCATTTCTCTGGAACAGCCATGAACAAGAGGTACTGGGAAAACGAAACAAAACCATATATTTAAATGTCAAATTTCAAATGTCAGATTTACTTTATTGTATCGAATTCCGCCTGGCACTTGATTTAAAAAATGGAGTTACCACAAAATACAATTTTGGAATGATTTTGGTCAAACCACCATTAAAATTGTTAAAACGTAGTATTAGGAAACACTTTTAACTGAATAAGAAATCATTTACAATATTACACGCTAATTTCTTCATTTTACCATTTAATTTCACTTACAGGAAAACGCATAAGCTGGTTCCATTGCAGCACTAAGGGAATCAAGAATCAAAATAACGAAACAAACGTAACTATTCAATGGAAAATGTTTCTGCAAATCAAACTGGTTAAGGACACATCACACGTTGAAAAATTATAATTCTGGAATATTGTGTAAATGTTAAAACATCGGATAACATTTTCCTTAATAATGAGTTTCCCCCTTGGATCAATAAAGCTCACCTTGTCTTAACAAAACAATTACTTCCACCTAAGTACATACTGTACATACCCAATAACCAGTGGACCTGTGAAACGACGCTTTCTTACTGCAGAACAAGAAACGTACAGAGGTTACATATTACAACACATTAAGTTAATACGCGTTAAAAGACAATAAAGGCAATACAAATACATCCAGGAGAAGGGTTTAAATACGACCGCCTACTCTGGCTTTGCTCTATCAGTTTCGGTACGTCATTCCTAGGAAATCGCCGTCTAGCAGGCAAAAGTTTCAAAACAGGCTATTACTTTAACAACACACACTCCCGCCGCCAAGTGACGCTTCACCCCGAATTCCTGCATCGCATTATGATTGACAAGCAGCACAGTCAATCCTGTTTAAAACAGGGACCCACCCTGGACCAATGAAACACCGTAACCTTCGGCCACGCCGCGAGTACTCCATCTTGGCTCGAAATAAACGCAAGGACCGCTTGAAAAACCGCTCTCATAAATTAGTTTCTAGTAGTGGGCGGGGTGATGGGCGGGACCTTTCAAAGATGTAGAGCCAATTGGACTGTTGCATGAGAACCAATCGTAGAATAGTTGAAGTAAAGGGAGTGAAGGTAAGAGCGGGAGGAGGAGGAGTTTCGGCTCCAATCTGAGTTCCGGTTTAACTTCATGCTGTTGTTTAGGTTCTGTTAATGTTGTTATTTGCTCTGCTGTTGAATAAAGGACAGTTCTACCGTTTGGATTTGACAAACTACGGCCTTTACTTTCAGGTAAGGTTCAGTACTCTTATAACTATGCTCGTAAGTATGTGTAAATTTGGTGTTTACGTTTCACATATTTGTTTGAGGTTCTAAATCAACTATTAGATCTGACATATTTTTATAAAACGATACTGATGTTATGTAAACAGTAAAAATTTTGTGACTTTTTGGATATACATTTACCCGTTCCATCAACGCTGTCAAAATGATACTGTTTATCCTACAAATCTCGGGAGTGTTTCTCCATGATGCATTTGCGTGACATGATTTTGTTTTTCTCGAAACCACTTCCTCGCAGTCCCCCGCCACACCGTAACACGTCGATGGGGTTTGGTAATTTTGCCTGAATGAGTGTCGAAAAGTGTCAGTATACAGGCAGACTTGTGGCAAGTTTGTTGCGTGTACTACCTGGCTCTCCGTGTGATCAGGATGACTCAGTGGGACAAACTGCAGCAGCTCGACTCGGTCTACATGAACAAACTGGATGAACTCTACGGCCATGACAGGATCCCCATGGACGTACGCCATTACCTGGCCTCTTGGATAGAGAGTCAAAACTGGTAAGGTTGATGTAGGCCACCCACTCTCTGCACTCTTCTGCATTGCTGCTCTCCATGTTCTTCCTTCTTTAGTAGTGCATGGTCTTTAGAGTGTGCATGTCTGTCTGACAGGGTGAGGGCTGCCCAAGATCCATCCTTGGCCAGCATACTTTTCCAAGTGCTCCTGGAGAAGCTGGACAACCAGCATAGCCGATTTGTGCAGGAACGGGAATGCTTTGTCCAGCAGCGAAACTTCCGCCGCTTTAAGCAAAACTTCCAGGTCACTCCCCCATGGTTACATCCCTCCAAGCCTCATAAAAAATCGTCAGAGAACATGGAGCACAGATCTTTGTTTTTCCCCCACTCATATGTGTCTGATGTGACTTTTCACAGTATCAGTATCAAGAACACCCCCAGGATCTGGCCATGGTCATCTCGTGGTTAATGATCAAAGAGCGGGAGATCCTGGACAGTGCTCAGCTTGCACAGCAGGTAAAACTGTTGAGGAGAACTGGATAGGAGGCGCAGCTCACTGGGGCACTCAAGGTGCAGTGGGTGCAATCCTGCAAGGAAGCCGGGTTATCTGTCTCGCTGTCTAGGAGAGTCTGACCAGGTGTCTCCTTATGCTGGTTCCACTACTTCCCCTGCAGGTGCAGGTTCTCCAGGTCCAGCAGAGCCCAGTAGAGATGGACAGAGAGCGGGACATTGCCTGCCAGATGACCAAGCTGAAAAACCGAGTGCAGGTATGTCACACTGAGTTATCTGACGAATCAAATTAATTAATTTATTGAGCTGGTGGTGAAATGTAATGAATACATGGAATGGCTGGGGCACCCCTCAGGAGAGGTTAGGGAACTGAAACACTGTTCATCTAGCCATCCAACAACACATCAGTAACTTTTTGGAGAATAGAAGAAAATCTTGTTAGTTTTTATTGTGTTACTATTAATTTGCATATGTTCTTATGATAAATTGTGTTTAGTTCTAAGCAAATATACATTTACTACTGTGAAAAATAGCTTTCCGCGTTTCTTTGACCGCCTAAGAGTATTGTACAAAAACAGTAACACAGGTCCAGGTTTACTCATGCAGTTTTGTGTGTCACTTTGCTGTGGCCTTGCTGATGAGCACGCTCAGTAGGTTATGGAGAGGAATGACCGTGGAATTTTACATGAGCCTCCATGGCCACATGGGGCTACGCTCTTTTCTTTCTTTATTTTGACACTCAGAACCGTCTTCATGGTCCGTGACATCGACTGTCCTGTTCTCACCCCACAGGAAATGGAGCACAGTGTCAAGTTGCTGGAGGAGCAACAGGATGAATTTGATTTCAAGTATCAGACACGGATGATGGAAGGTGGGTTATGTTACCTAATTTGGGTTTTAAGTACTATTATGAAATTTGGTGCTCTTTGGACTTGTGTGCATCCTAGCCTTCATCTCTGAACTCTGTTCTTTTGAAGCATTTTTGGATGGCGTGAATCTATGTTTAACACGGATAAGAATTATGAGAATTATACTCGTTTTTGTTAGTTTCTAAATTAATGTATTTCCTGTTAATGCTAATTAAAATACTATCAGTTGTTCTGGTTTAGCTTTAATTTGCAATGATTGCTTAAAATAAATGGGTTTAATGCTGAGTTTGGTAGAATGTGTTAATGGTCTTTGTACCCATGTCCTCCCATAGTTGGCACCCCATGGCTTTGTACGTGGGCTTTTATTGGTCTGCTGGAGGGATGACTGGGTATCTGGGCTTTCTCCAGGTAGCACTAATGATGAGGAGCAAAAGCAGCAGACGAACATCTTGCAGCACCTGCTGAATAGGTTGAACATTGCTAGGAAGGTAAGGTACCCGTGAGTATGCATTGGTGTGCATTGACGCCAGGGTGCATCCAGCAGGAACATAAAAGATGCCATTTTGTCCAGGTGTGACCAGACCTCCAAGACCTGTTATCACACCAACCATCTCTCTTTGTCAGTTTCCCATTCTCTCAACCTTGAGCTTTGAGGGCTCTTTGTTGAACAGGTGTTAAGCATCCTGAGTAATGCATAAATTCTGCCTGTTGTCATGGTGCCTGTCTTTATGGTGTAGGCCCTAATCACAGCCATGATTGAGGTTCTGAAGCTGGCAGAGGACCTGCTCAATGTCATCGTCAATGTGGAGCTGGTAGAATGGCATAGGAGACAGCAGAGGTCCTGCATTGGGGCCAGGGAGGACATGGATCTGAGCCATCTGGAGAACTGGTATGTTTTAAGCCTCGCTGTGTTTGTGCATTTTCTAGTCGAATGTTTCTCAGTCTGGTCCTCAGAGACCTATGGACAGTCCATGTTTTTGCAAATATGTGGGCTGTCTGGCCGGGAGCTCGGATGGAGCAAAAACGTGGACCTGTTGTGGGTCCCCGACGTCCACATTGCAAAACACTGTTGTAGTCTCTTCTGTCACCTCTGAGTGTCGGTATGCTCACGCATCCATGTGTCCTCAGCATTGTGTGCCCTGGAACAGGTTCACCATGGAAGCAGAGTGCCTCTTTCAGGTGAGGAAGTTCTTGAAGAAGATGGAAGAGCTTTCCGGAAAGGTGACATATGACAATGATCCCTTCAAAGTAAAGAAGCCTGGGCTGCAGAGGTCAACGGACGAGCTGCTTACGGTGCTGCTGAAGAGGTGCCGACTCGTGGTGGGGGCTTGTGGCCGGAGAGTGTCAGATGGATGGGGCTTGTGGGGCAGTGGCCCGGGGGGTGGGGATTTTGGGGGGATTTGTTGGGGGCGGGTGCGGTGGGGCCATTTTCTTTCCTTAGGTCCCCCATCCCAGGCTTCCTCTTGCCTTACTCCTGCATCTCTCCCATCCTCCAGTGCCTTCGTGGTGGAGACCCAGCCCTCCATGCCACTGGGGAAGGGTCCGCTGATCCTGCGTACCAACGTGCAGTTCTCTGTGAAAACTCGGTGAGTCACGCTGTCGGAGTTTTGCTCATGGTGTGTGGCACTGATTTATACTCTAACATAGGTCCTGGGCATCTGGCTTAAAGGTGCCCCTGCCAGATGCACTCAGTAAATACATGATTGAAGCTGTGAATGAGCAGCAGCTTCAGCTTTCCATTCACTGCCTCCTTAATGGTGGTAAACGCTGCAGCTCAGAGCCTGTGTGCTCAGGAGGGTATTGTCACCATGGCACTGAGCTATCCTGTTTACCATGAAAATAGGTCTGTTTCCCATTTGTCTCTGTATTTTATTTGTATTAAATGACAAATAGGGGAAAATGAGCACACGGTGGAATGCTTCCAGGCAACCCCCGTGCCTGATTCATTCTGCCCTAGGAAGCACCCAGAAGGAAAAACACCCTGTTGGCGCAAGTGTACAGAAATCCAGAGGGGACGGGTGTTAGGAATGTATCAGAACAGGGACAGTCTCCTGACTCATATTTCTGGGATGGCTATGGCCCCACCTCCCCCTACTGCCGACCTGAGGGTGCTGTTTTTATTGTGCCTCATGATCGTTATGAATGAATGAATGAATGAATAAATAAAATAGATTAATATTCAAGTTCCATGAATAATCCCAAATACATCTGCTGCCCCCATACTGGCACACAAATATGAGCATCTCCAAAAAAGAACATCTTGTATTGTAGCTTTCATGGTACATGAGAGAAATGATTTAAAAATGGCCCCTGCTGACATGTTGAAGCTCGGATTTGCTGCGCTGCGCCATGCGTTAATGCTTTGTTTGGTCGATTTATAGGCTCCTGGTCAAAGTCCCTGAGCTGAACCACGTAATGAAAGTGACGGTGTCAATGGACAGGTGCTGAAGACATTTTTCTCTTTGCTTCCAAACTACTGCTATCTTCCCCACGCTGTCAGATATCTCATATGATTCCAAGCTATAACCAAATGGTCAATGTAACATACACGATAGTTGTTTGTAGTGATGTACTGTGAGTCTTTTTCTGAATAGTGTGTCCTTTTTCTCTCAGGGATGCCCCCCAGATGAGAGGGTGAGTCTGTTTACACTTTACTTGCTGCTGTTTTCCACATTCTGTGGAAAAAGAAAAACATTGGTGCCCCCCCCCCATCTCAGGAGGCAGGGTGGTTTGCTTGAGTGGCATCCGCGTGACTGTCATGTCTTACACCACAGGTATCGAAGGTTCAACGTGCTGGGAAACAGCACCAAGGCTCTGAATATGATGGAGAGCAGCAGTGGGGGCATGGTGGCCGACTTCAGGCATCTAGTGAGTTTGGGGGAGGGGTGTCCACCTGCTCCTTGGCTGAAAGCAGAGGTAGTTTAGGGCCAGAAAGTAAAAATCCAGACCAAAATTTTGTTTCAACCAACCAGTTAAGTATAAAGGGTCAGAGTCACTCAACTAGTTGGTTGCCACGAAATCTTGGTCTGGATTTTTATTTTCTGCACTTGAACTATCCAGCTCTAACTGAAAGTCTGCATGTAACTTCTGGTGAGCTTGCCTGGCGCCCCGTTTCCTGATGGCTCCACTTTTCTGGAATGTCTCTCCACAGACATTGAAGGAGAAGAAAAATGGAACCGGGGGCAAAGGAGTACATGAGGTAGGTGACTAAGTATGGCAGCGAGCATAACAAAGATCCCCAAGCGGCAAGTAGCCGTTACCACGGGTGCTGAATGATGCTGATGGCCGCGTCCTGCAGATCTCTCTGAGCGTCACCGAGGAGCTGCACACCATCTGCTTCCAGACAGAGTTTGAGCTGCACGGGCTGTCTGTCACCCTGCAGGTGGGCCTCCGCTACTTTCCACACCCGCACATAGCTGCATACACAGTCTGACCACTGGAAACGCAAATAGATCATTGAACTTCACTCTAAGCATCCGTTCATTATCTGCCTCGAAAGTTTAGTTTACCAGCTTAAAAGAATAGAAATACAAAAAGGTACTTTTTATATGAGCTTTGAAGAATTCACTCAGAAATACTGCCAGCAAATTACAGTTAATGTATATTTTATCAAAATTGAGTTATGACTGAAATCGGATCCCTTAGGCTCTGTTTAATCTTGTGCTCGGTTTTTAAGAAATCGGCATAAAAATTGCAGCTACAAAATCTACACCAAGGCAAAGCAGCTTTTCTCTTGGCATCAGTATAGGCAAAGTTACTGTGTTTTGCCTTTGTAGGCCAGAACAGAGAGGCTGAGAAGACAGAATAACGAAATAAAGTGAAAAGGGCAGAGAGAGGAGACACCTACAAGCTAAACGCGAGTGACTGCCCTGAAGGTTTCCATACATCACTTGTTCGTCACATGACATGCAACCCTCAGCCAATCACATTTAACATATATGATGCTTTAACCACTCGGAAGAAGAGAAAGCTTGCAGGAGGGTGGGGTGTCCACCTGGTCAGGACCTGCATGTGCAAGATGATGTGTTTACAGATGCAAGTAGACTGGATCTCAATGCCCTTTCTCAGACATAGTCTCGCTTGGTCTGTTTTAACCAGGTTGTAGAACTATAAACTAAGATAAGGGTCATAATAGAGCTAGAGAAAATGTCACAATGATCCTTTGCACACATCTGTGATCTGGGCTCAGATGAAGTTTTCTCAGACTTCAAACATTATTTGTGTTGTACTTATTTGATGAAGCCAAATCGGGGTCACTTTGACCCCAATATAAAATAATCGAAGAAAACGCAATCATTCAAATTGCAGCAGTTTTAAATTTTGTTTTGTCTTTCAATATGAGTCAGCAACACCAAATTTGGCCAGTTCTTTGCCATTTTTGCCTAAAAAAACAAATGCTGGTGTAATCAAAAATCACGTTATATAGTTATATTCTAGATTTATTATAATCAAATGCATCTTGGTGCTCTGAGAAACCTCCTTTTGCATATCCCTCCATCCTGACCTCCCCCTCTCCGTCTTCCCACACTCAGGCCCTGTCTTGATAATGCTCTGAATGCATGGCATTTATAAGCATGGCAAACGATTTTACAGTCTTGTGTTGTATAATGGAACATAAACATTACATTTGATAGTAATATAACATTTTAATTTGAAATTATGTATTGTATTTCTGACATTGAACAAGGGCCAACATGGTGGTACAGTGGTTAGCGCTGTCGCCTCATATCTCTGGGATCAGGGTTCACGTCTCCGCCTGGGTTCCAAGTGTGTGGAGTTTGCATATTTTCCCTGTGTCGTCATGAAGTTTCCTCTGGGTACTCCAGTTTCCCCTCACAGTCCCAAAACATGCTGAGGTTAATTTGAGTTA
Organism: Mormyrus iriodes; assembly: GCA_011763525.2. NCBI lineage: Eukaryota > Metazoa > Chordata > Actinopteri > Osteoglossiformes > Mormyridae > Mormyrus > Mormyrus iriodes. Next base: position 816,518 of record JAAGVU020000084.1, on the reverse strand, counting down.
CCAGTTTGCTTATAGATGTGTATGTATGAGTGAATGGTATGTGAGTGTGCCCTGTGATGGGTTGGCACCCCATCCTGATTTGTCCCTGCCTTGCACCTGTAGTCTCCGGGATAGGCTCCGGACGCCCTGTGACCCTGAATAGGACAAGCGGTTGCAGGCAGTGGATGGATGGAAGGGTGGATGGATGGACTTTGAATATCATCTTACCCTAGGAACAGCAGTATTTCAAGTTGTCGACAGAGCACGTGGAAATCTGTGCCTGCTGTATCCGTGTCTGTCTTCTTCAAAATGACTGAAAGAGGTCCCTTACTCTCCTGGATACTGTGTCATACTTTAAATTAGGACCCATGGCAAACATTAACAGAATAAATAGATCCATTTGTTTAAACTGCATAGATGGAATTGAGTGCTCTTGACTGGAGTCCCCAGGGACACCAAAACATTTGTATATTTTAAAAAGCACTAATCAAAGCAGAAATAGAAAACAGATGTGACGACATTAGGAACAAATTAATTGACAAATTAATAAAAAATTGGAACAATAAAAAAAAAAATTGCACATTTTAGATGAGATTTCAAAAAATATACCTCCAGTTTCTAGGATGAGGGTTAAGAAACTTCCCCAAATCGTAATTGATTCCTGTTCAGACCTCAAGAGTTTGTCACTTGAATCCTCATGGTGCCCCCCGTGCCTCTTGGCTTTTCTGATTCTCCACGCAGACCTCCTCGCTTCCCGTGGTGATCATCTCCAACTCCAGTCAGCAGCAGACCGCATGGGCCTCTGTGTTGTGGTACAACATGGTGTCCACGGAACCCTTGGTAAGAGGCTGCATGGGGCCGACGGTGGGGAGGGGGTTCTTCTCGTCTGACCCTATTTTGAATGGCTAAGAGAGATGCTGTCATCCCCCCCCACCCCCTAGAATATCAGCTTCTTCAACAACCCCGTCATGGCCACGTGGTCCCAGCTGGCGGACATGCTGAGCTGGCAGTTTCTGGCCGCCACGGATCGTGGACTTGACCCTGACCAGCTGGAGATGATCGCGCAGAAATTACTTGGTGAGTAGAACAGGACGGCCACCATGCTGCCTGCACCTCATCACCTTGGGATGGACTGATCTGTTACCGATTCCATGTTCCTTTCTGAAACAGGCCAGCAGCAGACATACAACAACTGTCGAATTTCCTGGACTAGGTTTTCGAAGGTAAGGGCAATCCAGTCAGCTCTAGGCCTGGTATGGCATTATGGGTACTTTTCCAACCCCCCCTGTCCTCAGCCAACCCCTCAGCCTGTAATTTAGCTTACAGTTACAACTCATAGGGTCTCGGTGTGCCACACACACACATACTCCTGTGTATGTATCTCACCGTGATTCCGTTTCCACTATATAACACCACCGCCACTGGGTCCTCTCTGTATTTCTTGCTGTTTCCCTTCTGGGAATAGAATGCTTTGGAGTTGATATTTCTTCGGAATGAATGTTATTGTGCCGCCCAGTTTGAGTACCAACTTCTATTTCTTTATATGATGTTCACTTGAAGACCAGCTGATCGCCTGTCTGCTTTGAACAGCGCCCCCGTGTCGGGTTAAAGAAATCATAAACTTTCTCAGTAGAATCTCCCATTTCCTGCTGATTTAAACTATAGGTGAAACCTTTCTGTACCAGTAAGGTTAAGCCTCTGTGCCTGTGATTGGAAGGTCTCCAGTTCGAGCCCCAGCCTTAGCAGAATAATTTAATCTCCGTTGGGCTCTTAACCCACTTAAATGCTCGGACCTCAAGCTTTGCCCTCAGTTGTGTATGTCTGTGTGTGTGTTTTTGTAATTATTACATTGCGGGGGCCAGATTTCTCCACAATGTGATTAAAAATCTGTAACTTTCTACCTTGTGGGGACATTTTTTCAGTCCCCATAAGGATAACCTCAATTTTATAATAAAAAAAAAAAAAAATGTGAATGCAGTCAAAAAGCTAAAAATGGTAAAAGTCCTGTACTTTGTTTGGTTACTTATGGTTAAGTTTAGGGCTCAGTAGGGGTTAAGGTTGCCATTGTTGGCATTATGGTTATGCCCATAGAAATGAATGGTGAGAGTCCCCTTAAAGATATGAATACAGCGGGGAAAATAAGTATTGAACACATCACAAATTTTCTAGGTAAATATATTTTTAAAGGTGCTATTGACATGAAATTCTCACCGGATGTCGATAACAACCCATCCAATCCACACATGCAAAGAAATCAAA
>JAAGVU020000084.1:790379-806484 GCA_011763525.2 Mormyrus iriodes | reverse complement strand
TCTCATGATGTCAAAATGTGAACAGCATGATGAGGAGGACTGTTTAAATACCAATTCTGATTGAACCAGGAAATTTAGTGGTCGATTAATGAATCAAACACCTGTTGTGAATTTTGTCTTTAAACTCCTTGTTAGAGAACAGCAAGTTGTGTAAAAAGTACTGGAACATTGAACAGTTGGACATGTGCATTCAAAGGTTTAGGGAAGGTCACATTAAGTTCACCTGTAAAGATTATAGTGCATTTTAGATTAATTCTGAAATTTCCCCCGAGAGCCGAATATCCCTAACTTTTTGTGAGTAGTGTATAAGATATGTGACATGAAGCGTTCCCTATGCACCTGCAATTCGGTAAATAAAGCATCATTGCTGACAGGGAACTCCTTAAATCCACCCCATGACCCTGTACCCTGCATATGTCAGTGCAATATGGGTGTATTCCAGGGTGCATAGAGCACGCACATATTTGTATTCATATCTTTGTCGGGATTCTCCATTCATTTCTATGGGAAAAGCCCTAATCCCAACAATGACAACTTTAACCCCTACCCAACCCTAACCTTAAAAATAAGTAACCAAACAAAATACAGTCTTTTGGCATTTTTAGTTACTTGATTGCTGTTGCTACTTTTTATATAATTGTGTTTCCCTTGTCAGGACTTAAAAGGTGGTCCTCACAACATCAAAATAACAGGTTTTTATCACATTATGGAGACATTTGGTCCGCACAGTGAACTACATACCTGATAAAAACTCACACAAACAATCATGCAGTCATGAGGTGGTGTGCGGCTCTGTGTGTTAGCAGCCTGCACCTGTTTCCGGTACATCGCCAGTTCAAATCCCTTAATAATTCCGCTGTTGGGCTCATGCGCAAAGCTCTTAACTCCAGAAAATGCTCCATGGACACCAGAAAGTATGTTTGTCCATGTCCTCTGATCCCTGACTTTGCCATGACCTGAATGTGTGTGTCTCATTGGAGAGTGAAATGGGATGTGGAACGCCAAAGGATTCCTATGTACCTGTATGAATGAGGAATAAAGTATCATTATTCATCATCTGTAGGTAATTTAAAGAGACACATTAGCTTGAGTGCATGTCTTTGGATTATGGTATACAAACCCAAACAGCACAGGGAGGACATGCAAACTCCACACACACAGTGGGGGCAGGACTGAAACCCACAACCATGGGGTTGTGAGCCAGCTGGTAATAGTCACTCATTACATTTAATTACTTACTTATTGTTTCATTCCAAAAAAGTGGCTGCAGATGGGGAGAGGGTAAGAAGATAATGCATTTTTTAACATTACAATAGGACGTTTTTCCCAAAGACGGGAGAAAATGTGTTTTTGCATGACAATAAAATTCTAGTAATGAGTTATTTCATAGTTATATGTTACATAATTTAACGTCCGAAACAGAGGAGTTAGTACCTCCTCTACCTCTGTGGGCTAGTCAATTCATCCAAATATATATATATATATATATATATTACTGCTACAGACTAATTCTGTTTATTAATTTCCAAAATCCCTCCTTAGACTCGAAAGCTTGTGGGCACCAGCCCACGCTCTTAACATCTCCTGACTACCTGCCGATCACCTTCTGTTAGCCCCAACGTCCATCTGGCACCTGCCACTCTCAGCTGGGCCCATCTCGTCACGAGGCGTGCTTTTCTGCACGCTATCTTTGGAATAGATACTTTTCTTCCCCTGCTTAGCCCCTAACGGGCTTCTGTCAGTATCATACTTTTAGAAGCGTTTGCTGGAAACACAGTGTACTCAGTGGAGTGTTGGCTGGTAGGTTTATGTATCTCGTTCGTGCCATGGCTTCTTTGACTTTAATGTGTTTGTGAGAGTGTGGGACAGGCCCCTATCTGCTAATTGGGCCTAAAGTACTGCATATTCATAAAATATATTAGGACTGATATATAGTTTTAAAACAACATTTTTAGTGCTAGTCATTCATTCCCATGAAGAAGGTTCCAGTGACTTTACAGCAGAATTTACAGTCGGTCAGAGTGAAACTTTAAGATCAAGCACTATCTATAGAGTGTGTCGTTGGAGAGGTTAGAAATACCCGGTGTGAGCTGCCATTCAGTCAGGCGTGTGAGTAAACCACAGGAGCACAGAACTAACAGCGTGTTCACAAATAATGCCTCTTTTCTCTACACTGGATGCCAGCGTAGTGCTCATATGTGTTGGCCTGCTGATTCATCTCAACGTTATACCAGTGTTGATGTGAACAACCGACTGCAGAGGCTGCGGAAATGTAAAAAAAAGAGGATCCCATTTGGGTGAATAAAAAATAACATAAAATGAGTTTTGCAATGTTTATTTCTTTGTTTTTAAATCATCGAGACTGAATCCTTAGATGTATTCGTCTTTATACTATGCACAATCTAGATTTACTTATTACCAACAACATTGTCTTTGATACCCATATTCATCTTAAGTTCCCTTTAAAATACATTTACAGTGTTCTTTTTTAAGGAAACGGTTCATTTATTGCAAGAAAGGAGAACTCCCCATAAGTGACAGTATTGCTACAACTGGGCAAAAGCCCATTTCCTCTACATTTCAAAACCACTGCATTGCTGTGTCCGGTGACCTCAGCCTTGCCCGAGGACCAGTATATCTCTGGATTTTACAGGGCATGGGGGGGATTGGGGGTGGGAGGGAACCATCCCGATAGGCTCTTTGCGTTCTACCTGGGGGGAGGGGGGATCCTGAAAGACTAAGTAAGGCTTACACATTAGCTACACATTAGTTAAAGCAAAAAGTGCTTCCAAACAATGAGCTTTGTTTTTCTCTACATTTCGGCGCGCTGTTTTCTGTACCTAGTGAGCCTGACACTGTGGCCAGCCCTACGGTTTACTAACGGGAAGGTCTGAGGTAACGTGCAGGTTTCAAAACAATAAGTCTCTGCTTTCCAGGCCCTGCATCAAAACCTCCATGACAATGCTGGAAGGGACTCTACAGGCTCAGAAATGACTTCCAGGATGTCTACAAGAGTGCGACTACGCAAAAGCTTATTGAAATGCTAGATTGTTTAACCCATGCAGGTCTGGTTTGGGGCTCCTGTACCAGGAGTCATTCCTTCTTGTTGCCTATGGTAACCTGAGGCCCTCACTGGCGGGCGTCTTGTCACATGCCTGTGGATCAGTCCCGTCTGCTTTTGAGTGGGTGCGTTGGTATCAGTATTTAGCTATGAAATTATCTAATTAACGTGTCTAAGTTGGGACATGTTTCTCGGGGTGAATCTCCTTATTCGTACTTGACCGTACTTGTGTTCTCGCAAACCCATTCTACGTGATCTTCCATTGCCGAAGACCAGTTCCAATTCAAAGAACACAAGTATAGAGGATGGTAAAAATTCCTGGATATTGGTCTTGCTCCGCCCCAAATATCATGGATACACTGGATGTCCACGCAATTTGGTTGCATCCTCGCTAAATGAGACCAATCCCATGATTCATTGTGGCCCAAGTTCATTTTTGGAAGGCAAGTTAGCAAAGACCGGTCTTGCCAAGACCACAAGTACGATCTTTACGTTCTTAGTATTGAGATTCACTCCATGTTTCTTTTTGTTTCTTTATGTATGGAGTCTAATATGTGACACATTACACTACAACCTGAAACCACAGAACAGAGCAGACTCACATGGCCATGATGCAGGGGTGGGTTACCTAGGCTTAAATGAGCCCCCACCAAGTGTGCCACTTGAGCTATTTTTTGGAGCCTTAAGAGAAACAAGAAAAGATAAAAAAAGATGCAATTGAGTGCAGACACTTAATTTTCTCCCTTCAAAAAAAACAAAAAACAAAATAAAAACAGCAAACGGCAAACCCTACAGTATGTACGAGCTGGCTCATTATTACATCACAAACTCAGTCCCATGTGGCACGGGAGTCCTCAGGGCCCCCCCCCCCCCCCAAAGACTGCTGTGCCCATTGCCAGTGAGAAGACTGTACACAGCGGGCCTGTATCCAATCACACCCAAAGGAACACCATGTGACCCTACACGTAACTATGACAACCCAGAGCAGCATTTCTATGTCAACGGTGATGGGTTGATAAGGTCAGAGTAGGCACCTCTTCCTGCTTTGGCTCCTCTGTTTTTTTGTCGCGTCTTTTCAGCAGTTTTCTGGCACAAGCCACACCCACCCTCCTAGAAAAATATGCTTTTTTTCCAGGTTCCATATCAACAGTATTGTGTGATGACAAGGTCGAATGAAAATGATCGTAACAACATAGACACTGTCATTAATAGGATAAAAACAGATGCATGGCTTTCGATTCAACATAGGAAGTCAAAGTGACATTGTGGAAGAATTCAGAGCTCTCTGCTGCCTGATCCTTGAGTCCCATTCTGTCTGTCTCTGTGTGTTTCTCCTCCTCACCAGTAGAGGTCCCCAGAGGACAGGATGGGAGGTCAGCTCCTCTGCAGGGGGAGACCTTCTCATGACGAAGCGAAAGCAGCACCCTAGAGCCACAGTATCACCAAGCTGTCCTGGAGGGAGATATCCTGCATGGCGAGCCTGAAACGCTGGAAGCCCATTTGCACGCCATGACGTTGGGTGGGGGCATCAGAGTCCTCAGCAGCCACCCACTTGTGGGGAATCACCCTAAGAAGGAGTGGCTAAACCCCAGCCCCAGCAATTGCCCTGGGTGGTACAGCTGACAACCTGCTGCATTTTCACCAAGGCTTTGGTTTCACCACTACACTTAAACATCTATTTGTTGGTTTCTTTGTTTGACAAGCCCATAGGTGCCATAGATATATGTTGGTTAATGGTTTCATTTTCAGATCTAAGGTTGTCCTTTGTTTCTCCTTTGTTCTGCCTCCCACGCCCCCCAGCACTGCTGCGGTCACAACGATTCAACAGTGGAGCGCTGCGATCCTGTCATGTGTCAAAAGCCAGGGACTACTCACTGTCTACTGGGCACGAATGGGTTACAGCCAAGATCACTGAAAGCAGCTAGATACCTAGGGACCGTTCAGACTGCACGGGGTGACAACACACAAGAGCGGAGAGACACCATGGCGCGATACGAGACGGTAAGCGGGCGCTTGTACTGTGCATCTGGAGCTATGGAGCAGACGTGACAGGGGAGCCGCAGCAGGGAGATTGTACAAGGACGGGGTCTCTGACACTCACGCCCAGAAGACATTCTGAGAGCCCATGAGAATGCCTGGAAGTCTGGGAACAGGGAAGGGAGGGGGGTCTCTTGCCTGGGACAGTTCCTTCCTTGTCTCTCCCTGCACTTGTCTGGATGTTTTGATTCCTTTGCTGTTTGATTATTATTATTATTGTCATCATTCTTATTACTACTATTATTATTTTTTAATATGGTGTATTTCCTCACAGTGTGCTTTCAGAAGTGCTGTTCCTGACTGACTGAAGCTGAGCTGTGGTGTCAGTAAGGAGAGAAGAGGACGGGTCCATGGGAGGTGCGAATGGGCCCGGGGGCGGGTCTTAGAAGGGCATGTGCGAGGGGTGGGGCCTGCAGCAGGTGATGATGCGCTGGGGGAGCGGCAGCGCGCAGAGCCAGCTGGTTTGAGGAGGCTGCCGCGGCCATCGCCGCAGCGACGGCCAGCGGCGAGGGTAGGAGGCTGGCGCCCAGAGCTTTGGGGAGGTCCTTGGTGAAGGAAAGGGCGGGCTGGGAGACATGGGAAGAAAAGAATGAAGACATGGAGCAAAGGTCTGGCAAAATGCTTCTGTTCCTGCACACTTTCACACTGTGGTCAGCAGGGGGCAGTATTCTCACCGTGAGGTCTGTAGCCCGGTGCTTCTTGTAACGACTGAGCAGGGGGTTGGGCTTGCCAGCGACCCCGTCCCGGTGCCGTCGGCTCGATATGTGCTGTGGAGTGGCAGACACGTCACCATCCGAGGCGAGGGACACAGAACCAGGGCCTCAAGTTCAGAGAGCTAGCCTCTGGCCCGCTCACCTGTTTGAGCTGCAGCTCCGAGTTGACCCGCACATTGCAGATCTCACAGTGGAAGGTGCGTTCCTGAGTGTTGGGGTCCAGGGGTCCCCCTCCCTGCTCTGTGCTGGGCTTGGGGCCCAAGCGGGGATATGCCTTGATAGGGCCTAGACCACTGCGAGCCTCCAGGATCGTTTTATGTTTGGTACCTGTAACCCAAAGCAGGATGGGATTTGGAAAAGAAAATCGCTATAAAATATTTGTACATTGTACATTTTTAGTATCGCTGATATAACAGTTTGCCATTAATTCCTATTCTTATATTAGTATACAGGGAAATACAAGCATGCTAGTTTTGGTAGATGCAATGCTCAGTAATTACCACTAGGGGGTAGCAAAGCATTACATAGTAAATACATGGCAGATGACGACACTCTGGTTAAGCTGATACTTTATTTAATTCCGCATGGGTTGCACAAGCAGCTGTATAGTAATTTTAGCATGAAATTAGAAGACATTGCTTACATCATCCCTTCCCCTCCCATACTTGTCTGCTTTATATCAAATTCAGTCTGCTGAGGTTAATGGCATCTATTTAGTGACTTGCTTTGGATGAGAACACTTTGTGCACGACAGCATAAGGTGTTGACCGAACCGCTTCATCGCATGAACATACTTGAAAAATAGGAGCGCCGTGATCTGTTCTCAGTTTAAATTCCATTCCTGTTTCTTTCGCTGCTGTGGGCTGTAGAGTTTTGGGGGCACAACCTCTGAAGCTCGGTAAGGTCACAGAGACCCCACCACGCCCTATCAATCCACACAGCGCTCCCCCTTTCCTGCCTGACACCCCTACCCCCGTCCCATTCTCCTTTCTTCCCAGCTGCCTCTGGCTTTTGTAAAATACATAATTTCATGCTCTTGTTTTTGAAGGGCTCATTGGTTTTGCTTTGTAGGGGTGTGGGGGGGGGGGCCCTGAAACCAGTTCGAGTTCTTCATCTACTGGGACCTTTAGGGGAAGAGTGCCAATTAACAATGACTGGTAGCCAGCCCCTACAAATGACCTGCATGAACGTGCATGCATGTGTGTGCGATGCGAGATCACAGCACGAGCCCAGTGCGAGGGAAACCATGGACGAATCTGACATCTACACATGTGTGAGCATTAGTGAGTAGGACTTATGGGGATGTATATATGCATTAATTTGTGTGAACATTTAATGGTCAAGGCATGGTAAAAGTTTTTGGATTGTTTTAGTTACACTGAGCATTGCTGGTAGCCTGGTGAGACACCCACAGAGAGGAACATTCAAGTCAAGCCTCCAGGTGATACCCTGGAGTCACTATTGCACCATCCTCCTGACATCCCGCTACTAAAAACCATTTTCCTCGAGCAGGGTTGTTGGCAGGGGCACATCCTGGACTGGAAGCCAGTCCAGCACAGGGCATGAATGTGCTCACACACAACAACACACTTTGGACAATTTAAGTAGCTATATGTTTTGGAACTACAGGAGGAGACCCATGCAACTCTGGGACAGAAGATGCAAATTCCACACACACAGAGCAAAAAAGTAGGGTTTGAACCCCTGACCCATGAGGTGTGAGGAGGCAATGCTAACTACTGAGCCGCCTTACAACAAGAAAATAATTAGAACAATGTATGCATATTCTGGGACAAGAAAAACAGACAAACACAAAACTTTGTAAGCTCCACCTTCACGTGCTGTCATTAGCTGCACCATCCTAACCCCCCCCCCACCCCATTTACAGAAAGAGCTGCGTTTCCTATACTGCTGGATCAAATGACATGTGAGTCAAAGCCATCGTAGATGTAAATAATTGACATCCCTATTCAGCTGTGAGGGTCACAGAAGGTTTCCTGTTTGGCACTGTCACCATTGATCCTCATTGAGGGGGGGGTGTTGTGTTATCATGTGAGTATAATTCACTGATTTCATCCCGTGCTCTGTAAAAAATTTACGAGTACACTTTTTTCCATCATGAGCACCACGTGCTGTCGCGACTCCAGCCCCACCCAGTCACAGCATCACCTGAACATAGTCAAGCCAGGTAAGCCAAATACCAGCCACCTCTGACCGCAGGAGCTGCTGGGAAACATAGTCCATACCTTTATTGTGTGCCTCCAGCTGGGACAGTGAATTGACGGCCACTTTGCACAGTGAACAGTACAGCAGCTTCTTGGCCTTGTCCTCCTCTGACTCGGGCGGGCTGGGAGCCGGGGAAGAGGCTCCCAGGGGCCCCAGCTGGGGCTGATCTGCGCGGGCGATACCGCAGCCTGGGGTGGAAGATGAAGAGGAGGCGGGGAGAAGAGGGGAGGTGGGAGGTGCCTGCGAGTGGCAGGCAGACAGGGTGGGAGCATCTGGTGTCAGAGGCGAAGTGAGTTGTGGGGGTGCTGGGGTTAGCCCATTTATTGGTGGGAGGGGCTGACCCTCATCTGCAAGAAAGGAGGAGAAGATGACAGTAAATACACTGAAATACAATCCTTGTTATCCCGTATTACAGCTCCCCTTTGAACATCCTTCATTGCATTTGAAAAAAAGACCCCCTTTCCGATCTCGAAAACACTGTGAAATGCAGTGTACAGAAATGAGTGGTTCAAGTGGACACCATCAAAGTGCACTTCTCTCTTCTCTGCTGAGGACACAGGAAGTGATGTCATCTGTTTGTACAGCTGCGTGTCACTTCCTTGCCCCGTATCCAAGAGACTTCAGTTGTTTTTTTTGCATGAAAACGGGAAGCAAAGTGGGTGGTTTTTAGTCAGACGTGGGCAACAAGCCCATGGCCCAGCTTGAATTGGCACTGCCATGAAGACCTCCTCTCTGCCCCCGGTGTATGCAACCCCCCCTCCAGAATATTTAATGTCCTCCTAGTCTATCTGGAGGGAAGGTAAACGGTGACCCCACGCCGAGGAGTTGAGAATGTTACAATTCTCACATTGATGCCGGCGGGCCAGTGACTGTTTACAGTCTGTCACTTTTACTGCAGTCAGTCTGTTCAACAAAAATGACAGGAATTACTGGGGGCTGCAAGCGGCTGTCCTTGCTGACATTCTTCCGTGCTTCTGTTCCATATCTCAGAAGGTGGGTTTTTCTGTCCCTTTCCAGTCCCACGGCCAGCGGTGGCCCATTCTGATGTGTCCCCCATTGACGGAGCCTGACGGAGGCTTTCGGTACAGCATGGCTACCAGCTGCCACCGTGGCGTGTGGGTGCATGAGGAACAGGTCACCTGCCACACTTCAAGGAGATTTATGAACTCATAAAGCCTGAATGCTGCTTCCCCCTCCCCATGGATAAAAATGCAACCTTGCTTTATTCCCGAGATTTTGCTTGAGCAACAGGATGGTGTCTGGGGCGGGGCTGGGGGGTGTGGTGGCCATTGTACGTCCGCAGACGAGTACACATTACGTGTTATTCTGCTCAGGTTTTGGCTTGGGCACTGGGATGTCAGCATTCTGCATCTCTTTGAAAGCAGGGAGCGGCCAGGCCTGGACCCCACTCACATCCGTCTGATCCCCTCATGGCCTAAAAATGGCTTCACGGGCCGCCCACCTGGCCCACTTGTCTGTTTTGCCCCTGTCATATCGGTCGCAGGTCTGTTCCTTCTCTGGCATGTTCTGCACCAGGGCTGAAATAACACACCGCACTGGGCGGAGTGTAACGGCGGCATGAAACACAACGCTCCACCATCCACCTGAGACTGCAGTGCACTACTTCCCCATCGCCATAAGGGGGTGCCGTCCTTGTTGAAACATCACCAAGGCCGCCTGTTCCATCTCTCAGGATGTATGAGGCGACTGAAAGGATGGGAACTGGTTGTGGAGTCGTGGTGAATTTGGGGCGTGCACATTAAGCTATCTTCCCTGGGATGGGGCGCCAAGGGGTCAGGACTGATCCCTGAAGCTCTGCCCACTGCCACCCAACAGAAGCGTTAATGATTAAAGAACTTCGGAACTGGACACCGGCTCCTGACGCCCGTGACGAGCGGCTGATTCATTATTGAACAGGCCGTCCTCTCCAGTTGGCCCCTGTGCTCACTCCAGCCGACGGAGCGTTTCTCTACACAAGACGAGTGCTCAGCATGACCCCAGTGGGTGACACCGGGCTCCAGACGGGTATTCAGGTCTGTGCTTAAAGGCCGAACAAGAAAGGGATCGAGTTCACAGCAAGCAGCCACACCACAAGCCATCGACAGCAGGCCATAAGATTAAAACGTGGGATTCGGCTTGAGTACCATTATCCCTCACTCAGCAGTTCGAGCTGATAGTACTTTAAGGCACTGTTTCCCAATCTGGTCCTCAGGGACCCACACTTGATCCACGTTTTTGCTCCCTCCTAACTCCCTGACAGACAGTTCACATTTTTGCTCCCTCCCAGCTCCCAAGCAAAAATGTGGGCTGTGGGTCTCCTACGACCAGACTGGAAAACACTGCTTTAGGGTAATAACTTGAGGTCATAATGCATAAAATTATTTAGTAGTTACAAAATGTAAATGTAGCCAGTACTGCTGTATCCCGGTGTTTATATTTCACAATGTTCCTGCACAAGCTAAAAATTCATTTTCATTTTAAGTATCCAGCATATTCATACCTGAATTTGTCATTTAAGGGACGGAGGGCTGATTGTGGTCACCCTCAAATCTAGGAATAAAAGCTTCACTCGAGACCTTTATCACTTCTTCACACACAGTCCACACTAAAATGTTTCGCCTCTTCCCCATGTCAGCTCTCAGCAAGCTCAGTGATGGTGAGACTTGGATGGCTTTAAATCCACCCCCCATTAACAAACAAGCAATACTGTGTGCTGCAGCATTGCTGTGTACTAACAGCTGTGTCCTTGCTGAACTCATCGAGGGGAGGGGTCATCAAACGATCCAAACAAAGCACTAAACTCCACATGAAGTGTGGGAAGATTTTCCACCACTGAGCCCTTGACCGCAGTTCTGGCGCAGCAAGGAGAATGGGGGGGATTCATGCTAACGGCTTCAGGTCACGCTGCCGAACCCGCCTACCAATCACCATGGACTTGTTCCAGATGTGCCTGAGCTTTTTTGGCTCCCGGACGTGCCCTGCATCTGCCAAAATGTACTTTTTGAGGCCAGCATTACAGCAAAAGAAACGGGAGACATAAAGTAGGAATTTCGAACGTACGAACTGAGGTGGCAGTGTCCAGGGAGAGAGACCTGTAGCATGTAGAACAGTCCTTCACATGTATCAGGTTACGAGTTCAGGAGGACACATGCTGGCTCTGGAATGAAGCTGGCTCTCCCAGAATTCAGAATTCCTTCAGGACTACATCACTGGTCAGCAGAGCTTTGGATACAGGCAGGAACCATAGAATGAAAGTAGACATCAGCGACCGGAGATCCAGAGTGAACAATATCTCAGCGCTGGGTGTCCTCCCTGCTTCGTTCTGTGCTAAGTGAAGCCATCACAGTGAACGAGTTGTTGCTATGGAGAAATGTTGCTTCAGTGTGCATCGCACAGGATGTGAGGCCCCTGAATGAAACCACAAATACATCTGATGGGCCGCTGCTGTTTTTGGAACTTACCCTGTGTGACTTAACACCAGAGCTTAGATATGGAGCAGAACTATTTCTGATTTGTGTTTCTGTGTACTCTTCATGTATTTTTAGATGTTTTTCCTCATCCTATGCACCTGAGCTCCCTCCTCTTTTGAGCTGGGCCTCGTCCCCCATCACCAGCTGGTCACCCCTACAGCACCACTGCTCCCTGTCCACTGTCCAATATCCAGTATCAGAATTCCCATTAGTCGTCATCAGCCCATCCTATATCAGCCAAGGTGCTCCTTCTGCTGTTCCACTTCCTATCTTCCTCCTGTCCCCCCCCACCTCATCTCCTTCCCCTTTCGTTCCCTATTCTCTACCAGTGTGGCTAACTCAACACTGGTGGGTGTTCTTGTTCAGACTGATGGGACATCACTGAGCAGGAGTTCTTGTCCGGTTCGGTGAAGACTCAGATTGTAACCATGACTACCCTGCACTTCTCATATTTACAGCTGCATGTTTCGAACACCCAGAAATCTGCTGTCAATCCCGTGCTGCGTCATGGTGAGGACGGTGCTGACAAATGTCTTGCTAATGTCTGCTGTTCTGCTTGCACCCCCCCAGCAGACATCATTCCTCCCCCGGCCAATCACAGTGACATTCAACAAAAGCGACTCTTATTCTGAAATGGCGTGACTTAAACAAGGACTGACTTAATTTACAGAAACATAAGATGTAAACAGAAACGATATTCAAAAATGAGCGCAAAACCCTTTAAAATATCCAAAGCATGGAATTAGTACTTACTACATTCTTATATTTCTTTTTCTTCACCAAACTCCACACCTAGCAGCAAAATGGCACATTTTGTACAATGTGATGTCATCTGATTCAATTTCCCCATGATTCCATGCCAGGGAATATGGGGGAAGGATGCCCAGATGATGCAACAGTTCGGGGGCCCACGCAGAGAGGTGTGGTTAGTCTGGTGAAATGGAGGAGGGTCGGGGTGGGGGGGTCTGTCGTGAGTCATGCACGCTCACCTTGTTTGCTGGGCTCAGCATCCGAGGTGGCTGGTGATGGTCCCGGGGGGGTGGGGGAGGCAGTGGGGGGAGGCGGGGGCTTGTCGCTTTCCTGAGGGCGGCTCTTGGAGGTCTCCATGCCCTTTACCCTCCTCGCATGCCGGTTGCCTTTGTAGTGAGCCTCTGCCTGACTCTGTACGGTGGGGGGGGGGGCAGAATGGGAATGGATTGGTCAACCAGAGGCACATCATTGGCCAGAGGGCTGGCTGATCGGGAAAACCGTGTTTCTGGGATATTCTGGGATCACTCAGCCTCCCCCCACAGCCACCCAGACCAGAACCCGCCTTCTGGAGTGTGTGGTGAAGCAGCATGAGTGGCACGGGTCATGTGGATCTATTTGTAAAACTGAAATAAAACCAAAATACACAAATTTATTTGATTTATGTGAATCAGTCCTTTAGTTGAAATGGTCTGGGTTACTTAGACAATTGCCGGACGTTTTGGGGTAGGCCTGGGCTTTTGAAAAGGGACCGGCATTCACCTCTTCAAGGGCTGACGCCGATCTCCTGTCCAGGAGCATAGCTCATAGTCTCAAGGCAAATCGCTGACTAGCCAGAACCAAGACCAGGCAGCAAGCAAACCAGCATAACCAACTACCTGCTAGTCACTTAGAGTTGTTACCTAGGGCCCATATTATTGAGACTCTGTCTGTTCCCCACACTTTTAATCGTGGAGGTCTGTTCCACCGTAGTGTTTGTCATAATAACTTAATAAAAATTAAACCAAATCCATTATAAGATAATAGGTGTAATGCAAGCCTTAAACTTGGACTTTTGAATGTAAGATCAATGGCTCCGAAGGCACTACTTAAATGAAATGATTACTGATTTTAGTCTTAGTGCCTTATGCCTTACTGAGACCTGGCTTAAACCAAATGAATTCATGGCACTAAATGAATCTGCTCCAGCTGAATACAGTTATAAGCATAACCCTCGTCCAATCACAAAGGTGATGGTGTTGCTGCAATATTTCAGTCTAACCTAGGAGTGTCTGAGAAAAGTGGTTACAGCTTTAGCACATTTTAAATTCTTGTTCTTAGTTTTGCTGGCTCATCTCCTTGCAGTCCTTCACATCAACTCTTCATTGTTATTGTGTATAGGCTGCCTTGTCCATACAGTGATTTTCTTAATGAGTTTGCAGATTTTTTAACAAGCCTGGTGGTTACTACTGACTGAGCTGTGATTGTTGGCGATTTTAATATTCATATGGAGAATGAGAGTGATCCTTTAACAACGTTTGCTGCTATTCTTGACTCTGTAGGTCAGAATGTAGTCGGACCTACTCATGCCTGTAACCATACCCTGGATTTGATTCTTAGTTATGGTATCCTGGTGGAACATGCATCTATTATCCCTCAGAATCTTTTGCGTTCTGATCATTATTTGTTAACGTTTGAAATACAGTACAGCCTCCCTTCGGCTCGAGCTCCAAAGTATAATATCAGACGTTCCATAGCATCAATATCTGCAACAACATTTCTCAACCAACTTCCACAGTTCTTCAAGCTTACATCTGAAGCATTCTGTGAAAATGAACTTGAACAGGTAACCATAAACATGATGAAATCATTTAGCAGCACTATAGATCTTGTAGCTCCTCTTAAGAAGATAAAGCATAGAGATAAGAAACCTGCCCCCTGGTACTCTGATCATACGCATAAACTTAAACAGGCTTCATGCAAGCTAGAGCGAAAATGGCACTAAAGCAAGTTAGAAGTTTTCAAATCTGCCTGGAAAGAAAGCCTCTCTAAGTATAGACAAGCACTAGTGACTGCTAGATATATGTATCTCTCCTGATTAATAGAAGAGAACAAAAGCAAGCCTAAATTCCTGTTTAAATCTGTGTCTAGGCTAACACAGAATTCTTCAACATTAAACTCACAAGTCCCACAAGCTCTTAAGAGTGATGACTTTATTACATTTTCTAATGGTAAGATAACCAAGATTAGACAGACCATCCAGTGCCAGTCTGTATCAACATACAGCTTCCAATCTTCTGATGGTCCTATTTGTACTGATAATGACACCTTTGAATCTTTCTCTCCTATAAAACAATCTGAACTTTTGAGCTTAGTTTCCTCCTGCAAATCTTTTCCTAGCCTTGTAGACGTAATTCCTACAAAATTCCTTAAGGAGATTGCACACACTGATTAACACTACTCTGTTAAATTTGTTAAACTCATCTTTTAGGCTTGGATATGTTCCAAATCCTTTTAAAATAGCTGTTATTAGACTTGTTCTAAAGAAACCAAATCTTGAACCTAGTGATTTAGGAAATTATAGATCTATCTCAAACCTTCCTTTCATTTCAAAGATCTTGGAAAAAGTTGTTGTCCATCAGCTGTCTTCTATCCTACAGAAAAATAATGTTAAAGAATTATATCAGTCTGGCTTTAGACCAAAGCATAGCACAGAAACAGCTTTAATCAAAGTAATGAATGATCTGCTTATGGCTTCTGACCAGGGCTGCATATCTTTGTTGGTATTACTAGATCTAACTGCAGCATTTGATACTATAGACCTTAATATTCTCTTGGACCGGCTAGAATCTGTGGTTCGCATTAAGGGGACAGCTCTCTCTAGGTTTCGCTCTTATTTAACTTATCGTTAGTTATCAGTTTGTCCACATGCACAATGAATCTTCCAAGTCCACTAAAGTCAAATATGGTGTCCCACAGGGATCGGTGCTGGGCCCGCTACTGTTCACTTTATATATGCTACCACTTGGTAACATTATTAGAGATCATGGTGTTGGGTTTCATTGTTATGCTGATGATACACAGTTATATGTATCTGTTAAACCAGAAGTTAGAAGACTGTCTACAAGATATCCGGTATTGGATGACAAAAAAATTCCTTATGTTAAACACAGAAAAAAACAGAAGTATTGCTAGTTGGTCCCAAGGCTGCTCGAAATAAGTTTAAAAACCTCAACCTTGGTGGTTGTCCTACTCAGCCTAACACAGTAGTGAGAGATCTTGGTGTCCTGGTTGATTCAGCTTTATGTTTCGATGCTCACATAAGTAGTATTACTAGAACTGCATTCTACCATCTACGGAACATAGCCAAGCTTCGGAAGATGCTCTCTTTTCATGATACAGAAAAACTGATACATGCCTTTATAACTTCCAGACTGGACTACTGTAATGCCCTCCTTTCTGGTTGCCCATCTGGATCCTTACATAAAGTTCAGTTAGTGCAAAATGCAGCAGCCTATGCTCCCTTCACTGGCTTCCTGTTAAGTCTCGGATTGAATACAAAATACTGCTGTTAACTTATTAAGCACTGAATGGCCTTGCACCAGAATACCTTAGAGATCTATTGGCTTATTACAACCCTCCCCGCTTGCATCGATCTCAAGGAGCAGGATATCTGCTAGTACCTAGAGTACAGAAAATTACGACTGGTTGCAGAGCTTTCTCTTACAGAGCGCCACAGCTGTGAAATGGTCTTCCAGCGGAGGTGCGAGATTCAGTCTCACTCTCAATATTCAGGTCTAGACTAAAAACACACTTGTTTAGTCTAGCTTATAGGGACTCTAGTTCTAGCTCTAGCTAACTGCTCACTCCCA
>JAAGVU020000084.1:742635-759223 GCA_011763525.2 Mormyrus iriodes | reverse complement strand
CAAAAACATGCCGAGGCTGATTGGAGTTGCCAAATTGCCCATATGTGTGCGTGAATGGTGTGTGAGTGTGCCCAGCGCTGGGTTGGTGCCCCATCCTGGGTTGTTCCCTGCCTTGCACCCACAGTTTCCAGGATAGGCTCTGGACCCCCCGCGACCCATATGGAATAAGCGGTTATTGAAAATGGATGGATGGATGGATGTTTGTATACATACCTCACACACACTATTATTTACTCATTCCGTTATTTATTGCCCTCTAATAAGTGTGTCTGAAATGCTGTCGGTGTCACTGGTGCACATGCAGCGGTTCCTGATTGTGACAGGTGTGCACAGGCTCTCTGGGTCGCAATGCGCATGTCCCAGAGCCTCTGGACTCTGAGGGGAAACTTCTGACAAGAGCTGCACGTGACATGACGTGACATATGAGAGCACTGCTGTCGCTCCTGCTCATGCCTGCCATTCCGTTTCTTGTTCATTCACATCCACACTCTTTCTTCTCGCTCAGTCTCTCTCTCTCTCTCTTCCTCTCTCTCTCTTTATGCAACTCTCCCCATGTCTTTGACTGCGACAATACAAAGCAGTCAAACGGAAAATCCAGTGATTGTTCCTGACAAAAACAGAGAAGGGAGGAGAGGGGGGGTTATGCAGAGGTGAAAAATAAAGAGAGCAGCGGAATGAGGAACAGAGGAACAGCAAAATGAAGGTACAAATTCTGCAGTAATCCAGCTGTTTGCTGCCCTCTCTATATTAGCTTAATTTCATGATAATGACTTTGGCTGCAAATATTTTGGCAATAGATATTTCAAATAAGTATCATTTTAATATTTAAAGCAGCATGACAGATGTTCTCTGTAGGCAGGGCAGGTAACATAAACCGAAAATATAAACAATACAGTGTGTTTTGCAAGGGACATATTACAAACACCTGGCCAAGAATCTTCCAGTAAATCTCTCCTGTCTCCTGCTCTGTGGAGGCAAAAATATTCATGTATAAAATTAGACTGCCCTTATACATGTTTCAGCACTGTTTTTATGCCTTGTAAATAAAGAGCTGCAAAATGGAGAGAAGGTGAGTACAAGCAGCCAACAGGAGCTCCAGCACCTGAGGGTCGCCCTGAGAGACCAGTCTGTGTTGCTCATGTTAGCACTCAGAATGGATGTGCAAAATGGGTTGGTCACATAAGGGGTTTCTGCAGCCCAACAGAAGGAAAAAGGCAAGTGGATTATGGGAAATGTACCAGTGAACTGATGCCATTTTCTTTTTGTCCGTTTTATTGGTTTGATTTCTGTGGTTCCTCCAATGAAGTCAGTGGGGTCTGATTTATCTGGGTGCGAGACACACTGAGGAAAACAGAGCAGGTAGCCAATTCACTAAATGAATTGGGAAGGTGGGAGATTGAATCGGAAATGGACTGGGGTGGACAGGAGGAGTGAGTGAAGTAATAGGCACAGGAAGGAGACTGATGTTATGACAGTAGGGTTGGCTGTATGTTTAGAGATCAGGCAAGCTGTGTCCTTTTAGAACGGAATGCCGAGACAGCCCCCCGACTCACCCTCTGCCCCCCATTAAATGACCTTCTCGGAGAGAAGAGAAGCGTGACCCCTCAGCATTTTTGATATAGATGGATGTCAGCTTTTTGTTCACCCTTGATCCTACTCTTGCAAACAATGGAATCTCTTTATTCGTCTACATGGTGGACACCCTAAATGAACCTGTAGGTGATCCGAAAGCATGACGGTTCAGACCCTTGTGTTGAGAGTAAAAGCTGGTGAGTCAGTAGTCACCCAGGACCAGATGTTCAGCTCTGGAAGACTGTCCCCTGAAAGACCATCTGATTAGCTAAAATAATGTAGCATGTGTTCATCATGTGAAGGGAGCTTCAGAATAGCCTATTGG
This sequence comes from Mormyrus iriodes, assembly GCA_011763525.2. Classification (NCBI taxonomy): domain Eukaryota; kingdom Metazoa; phylum Chordata; class Actinopteri; order Osteoglossiformes; family Mormyridae; genus Mormyrus; species Mormyrus iriodes. Next base: position 757,326 of record JAAGVU020000084.1, on the reverse strand, counting down.
TACCGTCTATCACATTCACCTCACATTCAGAAGAAAGTAACCTCTTTGTATCTACGGGTTACCCAGGCATGCTCACGCCAGCAGAATCGGATATTTGGATCTTTGGTATCAGGGAGAAATTCAGCTGGGGAAGGAGCTGCCTGACTCATTCCACTAAGCTTTCAGGTTTGCAGAAAAAGTTAAGAGACTGAGGTAAGACAGGAGGGAGCAGAGACAAGAGTCCCATTCTCAATGATAACAGGAGAAATACACAAGGCTACTGCTAGGCATGCAAGTGGTGAAGACATGTACCGACATATACCGATGTATCCCATAAACATGTGGTGTTAACAGGTCACAGGTAAACCATGTCTGACTTCATTAACCCCAACATGAAGATGATTCATTGGCTATCCTTCGTGGGACGGAGGTCTGAGATACAGAGGGCAGAAACTGAGAAAACACCTCATAATAGTCAAATGGATTGCCTTGGATTCTTTGAGGTCCTTCTACCCCCATACTGATTTTCGCAAAACCAGTCGACAAGCAAAGTTCTTGCTTCCACTCTAGGTGATCCACAACTCTCGCCCACACAGCTGCAGGTCACAGCAGGGTCAGGCTAATCTCCTGGCTTCCCTCACGAAAGAGGACAGGTGTGCATGCCAGATGCCTATTTGAGATCCACCGACTCATATTCCGGACTGCTCCCCAAAAGCCGTTCTAAGTAAGCATCCCTGTTTGACACAGCTTTCCAGCAGCTGTTTCTTCTTGCCATTATCAGGCCCTGCCTGTGCTGACTGCTCATAAAGGCTCTTCATCTTTATAGAAGAGCCTCATCCCCTAAAAAGCAGCTGTTTCATCTGATCTTTGGGCAGGTGGCTTTCAGTCAGTCCAAACATGAACTCTTCCATGCTTTCGAGCAGTCAGTGACCTTCTGGTTCAGGGTGGGACCGGTCAGGATTCTGTCACCCGACGGTAAGGTATCTGTCATGAGACACATGCTGTCCTGTTCCTTAACCATCTTTGATTTAGCATACCTATCATGATCATTTCTTGCCACTTCTTCCTTTGCTTAGCAGTGGAGGACACCAGTGGTCTCCTGTGTCTGTTCAATCTCCAGTCTCCTGCAGTGTTTCTCATCCCCCAGCAAAAAAGCCTAATTTTCCTTTTTCTGTGGCACCTTCTGGAAAGAAAATCAGTTCACTGTCCTAACCTCATCTCTGCATGTCTTATACGGCTCAGAAAACTCCATCAGCGCCGTCATTCTCCAGCTCACCCTTGCCACGTGGCCACACAGCTTTGAGTATCATGATGGTAAGAGCCCAAAGACTTAATGACTCAGGCAAACGCAGCCCTGTCCAACCTGCCTGGGTCTCCGCATTGACTTTCTCCTGTGACTAAGGGACACGAGCAAAATGTCATCATGGAAACACCTAACATTAACCTCGTGTTGTTAAGCTCTGTCATGTGTCCACTGCTGCGTGTCGGCTACAGTAAGCTATCGTAAAGGTGGTTGTAGGGGTCTGAGGGTGGAGCCCCTCCCAGCGACCTGTGGCCCTCCTCTCCCGTCTCTCTCTCTCTCCCTCTCTCTCTTTCTCTCTCTCCTTTATCGGCTCCCTTTCCTGCAGTATCCAAGGTACAAACAAACCCAAACAGATGTGGCAGCCGGTTACCGGCGAATAGCTGGCCTGGCGTGAGGCTGCCGTTCGGCAGCTCGGCCTAACTGAATTAGTCAGGACAATGCCAGTCACTATCCTGTTTGCACCTCCCCACCACCACCCCACCCCCACTGCTACAGACTGTAAAAAGCACCTGCACAAGGTCTCCGGAAAATAATGCGGAACAGACGGCACAAATAATCCTGCATTCTGCGCGAATAATGACAGGCTGAAACCTGATCGTTTTACCCCCCCACCAGGCCCCAGCAATTCAGCCTCATGGGGGATTAAGAACAGAGGCACATGCAGACAATGGCACCTTTAGTCAGGTTTAAACGTGAATTTAAGGACACCTGACATTCAGATGTGGTAAGTGAGTGGGGGGTGGCGGGGGATGAAGATTGGCTGAAGTGGACAGGGGGGTCATGCTTTCGCTTGGTTCAGCCCATCCTGGGCCTCTGGTGTTTCAGCTGCTCCACCGGGTCCTCTCCCTGAGGAAGAGTTCCTGGAAAGACAACTCCAGACCCTTGAAACGGGTTCCCGTCTAAGGCTAAGTCCAGGCTCACCACTGGTCTGTACGCAGTATGTCTTGACACGGCCAGAAAGGTCACGGGTGTAGAATATCATGTGTGTGTCCTGTACATGCCACAAAGCCTCGGAAAAGCAGTGCTTACACCAGCAGCAGCAACAGGAATAAACAGCTACAGATGTAAGGGGATTTCACCGGGCTATTTGTCAGGTGCGCGGCTGCTCCCATCGCTACTGCAGTAAAAAGAAAAAAACCTGCATCCCAAATCAGTGGCTTCACACTCCTCTGCTATGGAGCACATTAAAGGTCGTGGTGTTATTCAGCAGTAGAAGCCTTTTTCACTCAAGGGTCCCGGTGTGTGTGTGCGCGTGTAAGCTCATGCGTGTGTGAGCACGCTCAAAGCCCCAGTGACTTCGAACCAACCCCCCCCCCCGGAACAATGAGGAATAATGTAAGGGTAATCGAGGGCTGCTGCTTCCAGTGTCATTAAGAGGCCATTCATCCACAGCATATAGGTCATACTGGGAGGGGGGCACAGGTTGGAGGGGGGGGTGGCTACCACAATCTCCAGCACAGGAGTTACATGCAATTAATCAGACCATTGCAAAGGCTATTAATAAACCTTCAACACAAACCATTTGGGAGGAGGGGGGCTTGTGTGGTTTTGAATGAAGAACAAACGCAGTCAGGTGGAAAGGGCAGAGCCACAGGCAGGGGGCACTGTTCACAACAAGGCTATGTGAGCTACTTCAATATTAGTTCAAATACAAGAACTCGTGGCCATAGGTGGAAATTAGCGGGAGAATATTTTAAACTGGATTTGAGAAAGCACTTTTTTACACAGCATGTAGTTAGAGAATTGAATAGTCTTCCTGTTAGTGTAGTATAAGCTAAAATTTTGGGTTCCTTTGAATCAGAGCTAGATAAGATTTTAACAACTCTAAGCTATTAGTTGAATTCTCCCCAGATGAGCTTGATGGGCCGAATGGCCCCCCCTAATTTGTACATTTCTTATGTTCTTATGAAAACAGACACAAACACCACCAGTCATGCGGGGGAATGTAGCATGCAAAGGCAGGTGCCAAACCATTAGGCAAACTGGACACAATATCAAGGGACACAATTATGGCAAAGCACACAGCCATGATGAGGCCATTTCTGTGGAAAATCATAAACAGGGTGTCCCAGCTGGCGAGGATGCGGCCCAATTCCATGCTGGCAGAGCGAATAAAGTGCGGCACTGCCTCTAGTGAGCATGGACAATTGGGATCCTGACACATTCCCAGGGATGGGAATTCTGTCACATGAAACGGTATGGCGGGGCCCTGGCGCAGTGCGGCACGCGAGCCGGGAAATACGCGGCTCAGCCAAGCGGACGCAGCTTTATTAAGTGAAGCGGCTTCACCAGTTAGTTCAAAAGGCTCATTAAAAATTTAGCACGGGTTACGAAAGACATCTTTCCCCATATTCTCAGAGCTGGACAGAACGAGGGAGATGTGCAATCCAGCTGCGATGTATGACATGAGGAAAACCCCATTTCCCCCCACAGGCCTTTTTGTGTCTCATAAAACATGTCCAATTGAGGACGATAGCCTTCAGCTTAAAGTACTTATCTAATTAGGGTGGGGTGGTGGTAAAATTGCTGTGTCACTCTGGGACAGGTAGAGTGGAGCAAAGTGCGAGGCAAAATCATGGGGGAACCATTTCCCTCTTTCATTTTCAGTTATGATAGTCTAACCTCCAAGGACGGTTAAAGATGCCGGCCGGCATGCAGGAGGTCAGAAGAAAACAGCATAACTGGAATGAGAGATGAGGAAGGGATGATCGGGAGTTCATTTGGCGTGCAGATGGGGACCCACAGGTGCACTGGAGAGCCGCATGTACAGGCTGGGAGACTGAGAAGGTGACACGGGGGGCAGAAGCACCGAACACCAGGCGAGCTGTTTAGTGGGACTCGTTCATAAAAGTGGGCAGTTCCCGTTCACATTGCTCCATCCTGCTTTATCCTCTCAACACGCATTCCTGGGCGGCAAACAGGAGCAGACCATCGTGGATTCCAGCACTCTGCTTCAGCTCCCTGTACGCCATCTCCTTGAACCGACATCTGCAGCAGTCGCTATCTGAGCAGCTGGTATTTATTCTCCGGCAGCCATGACACAGCCCAGCTCGATCGTGCCTCTGGACCGGAAACCCGCAGCTTTTAGAGCAAGGCCAGGATGAGATAAAAGAGAGCAGGAAAATCGCCCAGTGCTGCCACCTTCCTGGTGCCTACAATCATTCCATTATTAGTACAATCATCCCCCCCAGTATACCACCATTCTTGTAATAAGGGGCCACTGTTCTTTTTGTTTGTTTGCAGGAATGTGCCAAGTAACATCTGTGCCCAGCGTCTTCACACTGCTGCCAAAGTCCTCAAGGTCAAGCCGAGATCGAGGCGCTCTGAGAATGCACACGGCAGCCAGACGTCACACATTGATGGTGAAGTGCGTCATACTGCTCCCCCCCCCGACTCCCGAGTGTACGGCAGATTTTACAGCGTGCTGGAAAGGGGGACGGGAATGCTTCGTCGTCCGCAACATGGGCTGTACGCTGAGCGGTAATGACAATCGGTCCGGCTCAGGAGCAGCGCCATCCCCTACCGAGAGGTTAATGAATACACAGTCCATTAAAAGAGACGCGGGCCACGGCCTCCTGCTGCTCAATCGTTGCCTTTTAACTGTTTCACGCCAGGTAGTGATTTACCTGCTGCCTGCAGGGAGCGTGCATGGGGCGTGACATTACAGAAAAACGTTTTATAAATGAAATAGTTCTGAAGAACAGGCATGAGCTCAGCTGTCATGTAAAGCAGGAAACAGCAGGATCTCAAGCATAGACAATGCGCGGTATGTGTCAATGCTGTGGGTAAAAGCTGTGCATAAACACTGCGTGTAAATGCTGTGTTTAAGTGCTGTGTGTAAATGCTGTGTAAACATGGTGTAAGTGCTGTTTGTAATTGCTGTGTTTAAATGCTGTGTGTAAATGCTGTGGGTAAGTGCTGTGTGTACAGAGTGTCTAAACCCTTTGTGTAAACACTGTGTCTGAACATGCGTAATGCATATGTGAACACGATGTATAGATTCTGTGTATGATAATATTTTTTGTTTGAAAAATACAATTCAGAAAAATAGAAGCAACGTAAATTATGATTGAAGTATATGCTTTTTTGTAGAAAACGTACTGAAAAAATGTATGCCTACTTTCTTCAATAAAATAAAGAATTAAAAAAAAGATTCTGCCTATGCATATGAATGCCTTGCATGAAGGCTGCGTTTTTTTTTTGCTGCAAGCTATGGAGTGACATCCCAAAGGGGACGCCAGATCGTTTAGCCTGAGAAGACACAAACACCAGCCTGCAGCACAAAGTGCCTTCCAGCTTAAAGCCAGAACTGTCAGGTGGGAGACGCGAAGAGGCTGCCAGCTTTTCACCATGTGACAAGATGTTCTCACTCTGGACTGCTCCATGATATAAATGAGCTAGACCACAGGGAGGACATATATACACACAGGACAGAGGGAGGACACACACACACAGAACAAAGAGAGGACATATAAACACAGGGCATAGGGAGGACACACGCAGATCACAAAGAGGACATATACACGCAGGACACAGGAAGGACATACACATAGAACACAGGGAGGACACATATACACACAGGACGCAGGGAGGACAAACACCCAGAACACAGGGAGGACACACACAGGACACAGGGAGCTCACAGACGGAGCACAGGGAGGACATATATACAAAGAACACAGGGAGGGCACACATAGAACAAAGGGAGGACAAACACACACAGGACACAGAGGAACACATATACAGAGCACACCGGGAGGACACATATGCACATAGAACACAGCAATCACATTCACAAAGCATGTGGAACACAAACATACACACACAGATGATCAGGAATACACAAACAGAACACGGGGGCGACACCTACACAATACAAAGACACACACACAGGACATGAGGAGGATACACACATTATGTAATATAGAAACTCCTGTTAAATAAGGAAGACACACAGTAACAGAGGTCACTGAAATGACCCAGAGAATACAACCATTGTGCTTTGTACAGAAAATAAACAACAAGATAAAGGTGTGTGAATTTAATCTACATTTGTGACATGAGCACTGGAGCTATTACAGAGCACACAGAGAGCAGCCACTGTGTTCAGTGAGGACACTGACATTTAAAAGAAGATACACACGCCCACTGAGGACACATACACAGCATTAAAAGAGAAAACACACACCCATTGTGTTTAGAAACAACACAAATGATGTTAAAAGAGAATACACACGCTGTGTTCAGAGAAGCCAAACACGGGGTTGAAAGAGGACACACACGTCCGCTTCATTCAGAGAGAACACGCACAGTATACGTTCACAGGAAACACACACAAACTCATATGCACACCTTGTTCAGAAAGGACACATGCACACACACAATGCACACTGTCATGAAGGCAGGCAAACGCTACATGGGGACACATACACAACACAGAGACTGAAAACTGAGAAATGCCCTGAAACTCTGAGGAGACTGATAAGATACCCAGCAAGAGCTCATAGTGCAGGGGAAAAAAGACAGAGAAGAGAGAGAGACAGGAAAGAATGGGAGAGATGTCCCAGGAAGAGGGACTGACTGGGAAGGACACGAAGGGACTCATATGACAACGTTGCCAAGCCTGACTGGACACGGAGTCAATTACAGCACCGTTCCTCTGGCACATCGTGCCAGAGTGCCGAGATGACGTCCCAAAAAAGCTGCTGGATGCACCCCGGACCAGCAGTATAGCGCTTAAGGAACAGTTCACTCACCTCTCCAATGTTGTTTAGCAATATCATAAATCATACGGTGGCCAAAAGTGTTAGATAAACACCACATCTCAGAAACAAAACCAAAATCATTCCATAGAGTCCTCCACGATATCCCCTTATCGCTGTGAGAAATGTCCTGAAGGAACGATGAGGACAAACAGCCCCCCTTTCCCAACTGCTTGCATCCTCACACAGATGTGCGCCAGGAATGTTAGGTGGTGATAACGAGAGCCCGCCTCGTCCGCTGTGCCCGCAGAGCGAAATAATACGAATCGCACCGTCCAGGTGACTGCCCCAGCTCAGCTTCCAGCGTAACGGCACCATTGAAGGAATCCGTCCAGGAAAATGTTGTCCCCGAGTGACACAAACACCCAACGTTCTCCTTATCCAGCAGAAAGAACGCTCTGAATCCACAGATCAACTGCCAGTTTCACACTGATACCCACAATTTACAACAACACTGCAGAAAGGACTATAAACATTTGTTACTCGTTAGGCGGTAATGGGCACGTGTAACATATTGCTGGCAGCACTCCTTAGAGCCAGAATCAAATGGCTGGAGTTTGAATAACTTACCTAAAATCATCCTCCTCGTTTTGCCTCTCCTTCGTCTCTTCACTCCTATTTCTGCTCCCACGCTTCAGCTAAGCGATACTTGGCGGTCCTTCTCCTCCTCAAGGCAAGAGATGGCTCTGGATCCCCGATGTGCCTGTCCGTAACACGGAGCGTTGAAACAAGGTCCTAAGCCACAATCTTCTCACACCCCCTACTCGGCCTCCTGTCCAGGTGTGATCCCTGTCCGTGGCCAGAGACAGTTTGTTGTGCTCCTGAGGTGGAACGGGGCGTTTGGGGGGGAGGGGGGGTGCTGAAAAGACAGTGTGCTGAGGAAAGTTCTAGGGGGGCTGCAACTGCAAGTGGTCTCCAGGTATTGCAAGAAATATGAAAATTCATATCAGGAAGACCATGATTTAGGGACAGAATTCCCACTGCACCGGCTGCGTCTCTTCAGTGAGAACGTTTGCAAAGTGTAAAGGCTGGAATGTCTCAGAAATATTGCCAAGCTGCTGCCTGCCTTGCTCCCCCCTCTCTCTCTCCACTGTTTCTTGTTTTCTAGGGTTGGGTATAACCTAAAGGCACCTTACATGCCTGCACTCTGATTGGTCGAGATTCCAGCCAATGAGGCAGCCCAGCGCTGCATGTTTTTCTGCAGAGATAATGTCATGAACCAAACAGGACCAGAGCAATAATGTCACCAGCCATTCCGGTCTCCCCTTCCCCTCTCCATTGTCCCTCTGTGTCTCTCCTTCCATCTTTCAGCTTCATAAGCACGACATGCTGTGTTTTTCAGCTTTGCTGCCCATGTGACCTCAGGACCACCCCCCCCCCACCCTCCCAGCTGCTTATGATCTTGGGCTCATTAAGCGGCCGTTAGGTCCAGTCACCGCCGACGCTACCCGCTAACCTCTTCGCTCCGCCACCTTGCTGCAGCTGCAGCGGGCGAGCGAGCGAGCAAGCAAAGCAGTGAGGAGAACGCAGGGGGAGAAGGAGGGGGAAACAGGAGATGGGATGGGAGGTGACAGAGCAGAGGAAGCAGAAAGAGGGGGAGATTAAATCCAAGCTGACAGAGAGATGAAGGGGGTCAGGGAGACGAGAGAGACGGAGAAGCAGCTCTGCCCCCTGAAGACTCCACACTAATATCACATTTGATAACGTGGCGGCGTATCAAGCAGCAGGTTGTGCAGCCTGCACACCCCCAGCCCCCTCCCCGCCTCCCAGCCCCCACTTATGGGAACGAGCTGCAGAAAATCACAGTTGTGAACGGAAGAGGCAGACAGCCTCTTCAAGGAGCGAGACGAAAAAACGGGCGCTTCGTCAAGCTGTCGAAAAATTTAATCCCACCTCCCCCCACAAAACTGCCGCAAATTCCAAGCTGGGGGGACCAGAATCATCCCTTTCTTTTATTTCTCCTCCGCTTCATCCCCGTCTCCTCTTCCCCCCCACCCCCTGCCTTTCAGCTGCCCCCCCACCCTCCTCCCCCCCTATTCAGGTTTTTGCAGCATGAGTCAATGAGCAGTGCAGGGAATATTAAAGAGCTGGCTCTGCTGTGTCCTCTCACACCTGCACACTCCCGGCACAGGCTGCACACGGCGCACACAGGCACACGAGGGTGTGTGAACAGCACAGGCACTCTCACAGAACCCCAAAGGACATTCTGGAAGCTGTGTTATTCATGCTAATCATCCTCCTGCGTTTTGAACATGTACCGTAATAGTAAGACATAAATTAATGTTCTGGAATGAATTCATTGATGTTTGGTTCTAGGATATTCCAGCATAAACTTCCCGGACCATCTACTGTTATGGATAAAGGAATGACACACTGATATCATCTGCCTGATATGTATTAAACCTCACAATACACGGGGTTTTTGCAGAGTCCCAGCTGTTTGGCAAACATTTGGCAAGCATTGTCCCAAAGCAGAGTAAGGTGCATCTCCATAATTCCATCACTCTAGCACAGTGTTTCACAGTCCGGTCCTCAGGGACCCAATGACAGCAAAAATGTGGACTGTCTGACAGGGAACTCAGAGACAGCAAAACCATGGACCGACTGTGGGTTCTCAAAGACCGGATTGGGAAACACTGGTCTAGGATTTGGTGACCAGGTGCGACAGAGTGGTGTCAGAGCCATCTGTGTCCAGCACTGTGCCCCCCCCCCCACCGCAGCAGGCATGGGGGGCAAGGGGGGGGGGGTTGGGTTTCTTCATTAGCTGCACAGGTATCAATAATTCACGAGCAGGTCGTGTTGTGCTCAATGAAGCAGGCGCTAATGGCCTGTCCTGGCCGCCAGGTCCAGGGCCCAGCAGGACTTTAATGGATGTCATGATGAGAGGGTGAAATCAGACCTGGGGGATCTTCTGTCACATCAGGGGACTGTAGTGAAGAGTTTAGCGGGGGCCCTGCCTTGGTGGGACAGCAAGGGGGCGGAGTCGTGGGGGAGTGGGGCGGGGGATCGATGTGAACGGGGAAACGGTGGGAAAGCAGACAAGGTCAATAAGGAAATAAGACGACCAGAGAGAAGACAAAACAGAAACAAAGACAGAGAGAAGAGGGCAGCCCGGCGGCCTGAAAGGGGTGATGGATAATCCATCACCTTCGGGACAGGAGGAAGCCCACACCTGCCTGCACCCCACCAGGAACCAGCACATCTCACAGCAGAGCCCGCGATGAAGCTCCGGCCCGTACAGCCACACAGAGTCCGACGCTGAGACATTACACACCCCTGTTGCACTTTTTGGATTGCGACTTCAGGACTGAATGTCTATGGTGTCCAACAGCAGAGACATAGAACTGGGGGACATGTATCCCCCCGTGTTTATTTTGGATTCATTCATCTCCCCCAATAAACAAACCTTTCAATTTAAATTTTAAATTTAAAGTTGTGCCCTCCCACCCAATATCAAACTCTCTCCTACACCGTTGTCCAACAGGGTCACAATACTGAGCCATGTTTGCTGGAAGCCCTATGAGCTGAAGCCCAGACCGTAAGTGGTTAGTTTTTCACAGTGTCTGCATTTACGACAGCACTCGTACCTTTATGCACCGGGCAGTAAGCATCATGGCCTCCTTTGGCATGAGACGGCAGGTCACTTATGCTGCCGTACCACGGGGTTTAATACACTGCGTTATTCACAGAATCGACATGATCACGTGTAACATTGGGGTCCACAAGCAGCACATGGTTTTGGGCAGAACATAGGGTCACTACCATAAAACACTTTGGTAGCACCTCAGCATGTCGAACCTGAATCTTCCGGGCCGGAGTGCTGCAGGTTCTTCTTCTGAGATGCCTGAGGCAGTGCCCTCACAAGCAGAGATGCAAGTTATAAAGCATATCGCATTTTTACTATCAAAACTACAGGCATTATGTGGCTCCTGGCAGCTTCCTGTCTCCATAGATTTATATCCGCTTTTATCCCGTGTAGAGCTGTTGGCTGAAGGCACTGAAATGCTATTTTTAAGTTACAAATCTGCCTCGTGGACTATTTCAGGTCCTAACAACTGTATGCCATGGTATGTATCTGTTTTCGGAAAAACGCTATTGTCCACTTTATAAAATTTACCGCAAGGGCTCTGACACACCGAGTGTCCATCAGAGACTCTCTTCGTTATGAAATATTAATCCAAGCGGCAGCCGATTCAGGTTATATTGATCAAGCAGGGAGTCCAGACTCCACCCTGCGTATCGCATAGCTGACAGTTTTGGCAAGTAACAACCAAACGGAAGGCAGACTATGAGTCAGATCACATGAAAGTATTTAAACACCGCAATTCACGCGACACCAGCGAGAGGAGCCGTGACGATCAGTCGATTTTAATCACCGGTTAATAAGGCTGACATCACCAGCAGCGTCAGCACCTAAAGCCTGTAAATGTGGAGAAGCAGCCGCATAAACAGTGAATACCTCAGCAGGGGCGTGTGAATCTCGAAGAGAAAAGAACAGCAACTAATGTTTTTATCGGAAGTTATTACATAAAGTACGTCTAACTGACACTGCAGAACTCACAAAAGGGGCACTGGTTATTAGACCCCCAATTTACATGAATTAGCTAGCCTGTTTTGGAAGAATCAGCAATTTTATTAAGTTCCTTTTTATAGCAAGATCTCGTTTTGAAAAGCCAGCAGGTAATGTTGAAATACTAGTCTGAAATCATTTAATTCCCTTCCAGTGTTAGTTGACTAGCTTTCGCCCTTTTCCTAATTAAATATTTACATTTTCAGCTGATAAAGGCATAATTAAACTATAGGAGAACCTATAATTGAGTGCATAACAGGGCCACAGTGGAAAAAGGGATGATGACGCATTTTAAATGAACAAAAAGAGCAAAAGTTATTGGTGTCACACTGGAGGTAAACAGAGAAATGATCCAGTCAAGGCCATTTGGCAGGCGGGTGGGAGGCCAGGTGCTTCTGAGTAACCTGTGTAATCTGACTCCCCCGTTCACAGCAGCTGGGCTGCACAGGCCCAGTATGATTGTTTATCATAACCTCTGAGTCAGAAGTGAGGTGGGAGGTGGGGGGGTGGGGTACGGGTGGCCATCCTTCTTTACTTTCCACCCCAGGCCTGACATGCATGCTTTTGTGATGTGGTCGCAATGCCAGTGCGAGAGAGAGAGAGCTACCTGAGTGGAGGCTCCTCCCTCTAGTGGCAGACTGGTGTATAGCGTGCCACGGCCACAGGGACGGACATGAGGCTGCGAGAGAGTGTCGCAGCACCAGCGCAGGGGAAGAAGGGGGCGCAGGGGACGCAGGCACATGATCGGCTGGAGCACAGGCAAACGCGGCCTAAGCTAATGTACATAAAGGGCTCCAGTAGGAGGTGACCACCACAGCAGGGGAGAGACACACCTCACCATATTCATGTTTGTGTCTGAAGGTCGCATGAAAGGCATCTCAGGGGACAGTAGCAGTGAAACAAAATGGCGAGCAGCCATTTAGCAGCTGGAAGGTTACATCCGGAATGATGTTCGAGCTGCCTTAAGCGTTTCTTTTTACACAATATCAGTTTATACACACGCAGGCAGTCAGTCAGTCTTCACACGCAGGTTAATCCGTCAGCCACCATTCCAAAAATAAGCCCAAATCTCACTCTACAACAGAATCCTAAATGGCTGAGAGCTCCTCGATAGGGCTACCCCCCCCCACCTCACCTCTCTGGGATTTCACAATAATCCGGCTCAGAGTTTCACCAGGAGCATGGTATCAGGTTCGAGAATGTGCCATCCACGTCAGGGTTTTTCAGTTTGGGTGCCAGCCAAAGAGGACCGAGGTCAAACGCCACTATAGATGCCACAGGCCAGAATGAAAAGTGCCAGTCACATTCCTTTCTCCTTTTCTCCTTCTTTTCACTCCTCCTCTTTATCCTGCCATCTTATTTCAGAAAATGATGACGTTGCCACTCCTGTCTCTGAAGCCAAACCTTATTTTTGGCCCTGGCGTGGTCTCCATGGAGATGGCCACCGCCAGCCGCGTCTTACGGGTGTCCTCTATGTCTTACTTTCAGCACCAAGGCTTCTGACACCATGCTGGAGAATTTGGATGCTGCTGGGAAAGGGCAAAGGTCAAGGAGGTGGGGGGGGGGCACAGAGATGGTCGTCCAGTAGAAATTTGTCTATATATATACCAGACGGAGGATGGATCCGTCACTTGAAATCCCCAGTGGGCTGCACCGGTGGGACTAACATAGCAAAAGCTTAACCACAAGTTATATAAAACTTCCCGTATCTGAACTGGGTCCAAGCTCGTAAACGAGTAGTAAAGCAGCAATGTGGAAGACACCGCACATGTGTACCTCTTGCTCATGCAGCGATCACAGACAGTTTAGAACATCACTGTTGACTATCACTCCCTCACACGTCTTCACCAGTTTCACACAGGGGTGACATAACACACCCAGCTGGCATCCACACACCACAGGCCCCTTGGGCATACCCCGGTCCACAGTCATTAGGTTCAGATCCCAAGTGGTCCAGTACCAAAGTAGTAAATCTACACTATCGACTGTTCTTAAGAACAGCAACATCATCTGCATTTTTACTGGACTGTAAAACCTGGGACACGCAATTAACACTGAAAGACTGAATATTTTTTACATTGCTTGCTTCGTTCCTTCACCAAACTGGTGTCTTTCCTATCGCTATAAAATACTTGTGTTTTTTGCTAAAGCAGCCCAGGTTTCCGCAGGCAGAGCAGCAGGTCCCCGGATTGTTTAAGAGTCCGGGTTGTGCAATAAGCTATTTGCTGCCGTGTTACACTCTCTGAGGAGATCACAACACACACACAAGCATCTCATTCTCCTTCCTCACAACCTCGCCTTTGTTTTACCACCTTTATAGTCTGTCCTGTCCTTCAGTATGACTGGTCTTTGTCTGTCCGTGGCACAATGGAAATCGTCGGAAGCCCATATGAGTAATTAGATGGTTAACAAAAGATAACAACGTTAGCAAAGTCTTGTGCAGTTGCTGACTCCAACGTCATGTGTCGCTTCAATTGTACTACACATTTTGTTAGTAATTATAATTAAATTGAGTCTCTACACTTGAGTTCTAATTTGCAAATAAATTAGGTCCATGAAAGAATGGTATTTTTAATGAATTTTCCCCATATGAAAGGCTGCATCGTGTGTACAGATAACTTTTTTGGAACAATTGTAAAGACTAATTTTATTGGACAAAATTATTAGAAGCAGTGAAGGATCTCCCATAACATCATGTGTTTTATTTCCAGCTATGTAACCCCCCCACCCATAAACACAGCCCCCCCCCATGTCAGTAAAACACATAGGAGAGCTTCAGAGGTTGAATGTTCCTTAAATTTTGCAAGGACTCTACATCAGTGTTTCCCAGTCTGGTCCTCGGGGACCCACAGTCAGTCCATGTTTTTGCTCCCTCCAAGCTCCCTGCCAGACAGTCCTTACGAGAGCTGGGAGCAGGGCCGGCACATGGCATAGGCAATATAGGCAAATGCTAAGGGCGCCATCCATCCAGGGGGCGCCACAAACGGAGCAAGAAAAAATGTGTAACATTCCACTATTCTTAAAACTAGTTGGTATTAATGTGTCTTAATATGAAAAGAACAAGCCCACATGAATTT
>JAAGVU020000084.1:728235-742576 GCA_011763525.2 Mormyrus iriodes | reverse complement strand
AGAGGCGACGTAGGAGGCCGACGAGGATGATAACTTATGGGGGGGCACTGACTTTCCAGACAATCACACTTTGCCTATAACGGAGGGGTGGGGGGGGCGCCGCTGGTGATGCTCGCCTAGGGTGCAAAATTTGTTTGGACCGTTACTGGCTGGGAGAGAGCAAAAACATGAACTGCTGCGGGTCTCCAAGGACCGGACTGGAAAATACTTCTCTACACCTTAGATTGTCCCTCCTGCCACTTCATTGTCACCATTACTAATGTCTAAAACCATTTTGCTCATAAAATTGTAAAAAGCTGCATCTAATATTTTACTGTGGAAGGACACACAAACACAAAACTAGTCAGCAAACTGTATCAGTACAATTTTTTCCTAGATACAAATATTACGTAATAATATAATTACAAAATCAAATATTAAAAAAATTACAAAATAAAAGTTCTTCTTGGAGTGCTTCTAAACAAGTCCTGGACAGTGTGAAGTGGGATACTGGAATACTCCATCACAGTCTCCTCCAGAACTTCTTGTAAAAATTCTGTGGTATTCAAATCTGGTGATTGGGGAGGCACATGATTTGAAACTACTCTTAAATTTGTTAAATAATATGTATGAGCTCACCTTGGAATATGGTAATATCACAAATATCTTTTTTTATTGCACTGGCGCAAGCCTAGCAGCAGTATGTTACAACTGCTATATAGTGTTCATTGTGTCCAATGATGTCTGTCTGTCTGTGCAGTTGTAGCAAAAGCAATTTCCCTATGGGATTTTCTGATTGATTCTCATTCTGATTCTGTTGAAGAGGGAATAGTGTATACAACATAGTTTAACCCTGTTCCTGTAAAATGGTCCCGCATACCTTTACTGTTATATGACCATGCAGAACAACCACTGGACCTAATGACCTCAAAAGATGGTTGCCCATACCAACAGAGACTATGGGTTAAAGGCCCCCTTTGGCTTTCTCCAAACATAACTCCATATGGATGAAGGAGAAATGGTGAAATGGGACTCATCAAATCATAGTATTTTCGTCATTGCTTAGAGGTCCAGGTTATGTGCTTCTTACATTAGGTTACGCATGTTTGTCCATTGGCATTGGATGGAAATGGCAGAAATCCCAGCTTTGTGAAGCCTGTGAGCTACAGTTCTGTCAAGGCCGTTATTGTTGTAATTGTGAGCGATGTGCCTGAGATTCCTGCAGTGACTCTTTGGCCCCTTTGGATCTCTGTCAATAGCTTCATGTTGCTTTGAAGGTGTTGGTCATCAAACCTCTTCATCAGCTGACATCCCGCTCACTGGCAGTCAGCCTAATATAACCCTGTTTTATTGGGTGTCTCTTTTATTCTGTAAATATGTTATTCATATTCAAAAAATAATTCTGCTAAATTTCATATTAACATATTTGCAAAAATATGGATTTAAAAGGAAACATCCCATTTTTAATGCCCCTTGACCATCATTCCAAAAATGTTGAACATTTGCCCCATTACTGAATGTGAAAAAATCAAATATTTAGTGTCAGTGCTGGAGAGTGTGTGTGACTTTTCACATCAGCAGGCAAGGAGGAAACACAGTAAAAAAGACCCACTTTGTTACTTAAAAATAGGGGGTGGTAATGACACAAATTAAAACTCAAGTGATTTAAAACATTCTTGCAGGAAACAATTAGTAAAGCAATAGACTCTGGAACACTCTCCTGTCCTGCTGAGAATTTCCTATCCAATGTCAGCTTAAAACATGCCTCTGTGCTTGAATGTCGCAGTAATGCAGTAATGTTATACATTGCATGTAATAATAAATTAGAACACAGATGACAAGAGAGATATATAACTGGCTTATGGAACTGTACACAAACCAGGCTGCTTACAACTTAGCTTTCTTCACCTCTAAGCATATAAAATCATTACGGAGAAAATGGTGGTTAGAACGGGAAACTCACAAGGAACATAAAGCATGAAAAAGTCAGATATGATTTTGCCCTACCTGAGGTCCACATTGGCAACTTCCTGTTTTCAATCAGACAGTATCCAACGGTAAGTATTCCCAGAGGGAAAGGCAATGTCTCTTCAGCGCCTTGCGAGAAATTGGAATGAAGATGGAGCCTATACGGACCCTCGTGATTCCGGTCCTGCAAGTTAACTTGGAGGGCAGCACGCAGTCCCAAACAGACATATACATGCGGAGTATCGACACACACACCCACACAAACATACAGAGGGTGGGCAGGACAGACATACGTCCAAAGATAGATCAGACAAGGAGGTCTTCCTTGTCTTTCTTCACTCTTTCCTTCTCTCTCTCCTTCTCTCTCTACTTCTCTTTCTGTGTATCCCCCCCCCCAGAGAAAAATAAGCTAGTGTGAAAGATTGCGGTACTTAATTCTGCTTCCTCGGATGAGGAACTTAATATGTGAAGACAACTGCATTGGGGGGGGTAGGGGTGAAATGTAGAAAGCATAAGACAGAAAGTGACCTGTGAAGGGCTAATGGGTGATATGGAAAAGCCCTTTGCTGCTGCTGAATATGCCTGTTAACTGTAACTGTGATTGATGGTCTGAAGTTCCAGCACCAGCTCTCCAGATGAGGGGCAGAATATCCAAACTGAACCTGACAGACCCTGCTAATGACCTGTGAACAGCACAGCTTGCAAGGGTGCCCTCTGAAGAGGCTAAATGGAATTGCAGGAAGCAGGAACTCAAGGGGAAACAGGTTAATTGTACACCATTTTGGAGGGGGGGGGTGACTTCTAAACGTGGGGGCGGACATGCAAAAAATTAATAAACTGGTTTATAGACTGATAGGTTACTAGACACCTGGAAAAAAATGTAATTAAAACCTGTATTTAAGTAAACATGCGAAGAGCATTAATGCTCCCAAAGTTAGCCTAAGCATGAGGTCATGGCTGCCCGGTTACTGTGCGCTAAGCCTCTGAGGAGCACAACAGACACGGGCCATGGCTTATTGATGGGCTTCCATAAATGATTCAGCTGTATCAGGAGTAAAAATGATGTGATGTGTTTTTGGCTAAAGTGTCCTGTAAGCAACAGGATAATAAAAAATTTAAAAAGAAAAGCACAAAGCATGGAGTAAGAGGGGAAGGAGAGCAGCAAACGGGAGGTGCTGAGACTCTGGAGTGGGCATGCTGGGTTGAGTGCCAACAGGCTCTGATCAGGTCCGTGGGCCTCTTGTCAGGGTGAATTGGGCCATGGACCCTGCATTCCATAACTCCCACCTGATGCTTCAAGCTTCAGCTCCAACGAAACATGGAAACACGGGGGCTGGTGCCGCTGACATAGTGCCCCTGCGGCTGGTGCCGCAGCCTGAGTGCTGCAGGTTCGAGTGGGGAAGCAAGCGTCGCTGGGAGCCTTCCCACACCTGATGCACTGAAATATTCAGCATCGATTCAGCAGATAAACGCATCTGATTCTTTCTGAGACGAGACTGCATTCATGATTTAATAGAGGCCATATATTAAGCATTTTTCGCTTTATACATTTTTTTAGACACTTGAGTCCTGAGTTGTAGTTTCCTCCAGGACTTCGTTTGGAATCACACCTAAGTCATGTAGAGCCTTGCAGAGGACAGGGCAAGAATTCAGTGCCCCACACACCAATGACACATAAGTATGTGGGTGCACATGTACAAATCCACATCAATCCATCAGCTTCACACCCAACCTGCCTCCCCAGCTGAGGAGGGTGGAGAGGGAAGGAGGAGTGGCAGTTTGGAGCAGTAAGCACATTTCCTTATCCCCAGGCTTTGGGTAGAGTTACAGAAAGCCTCTGAGCGCCTCTCTCCCTATGCCCTGGTATAAAGTTCTCACTATAAAAATGGACTATCAACCTTTTATTTTGGTCTGGGCAGTACGGGAAAGTGTATTATGCGGACATTAACCACGTACTTACCGCGTGTGTTTATGCGCGTGACATGGGCATCAAAACACTATTAGTTTACCCTCCTTTAACTATGAAAAATAAAACCGACGAAAATGAATAGCACTCTGAATTGTAATTAAGCTGAATATCAAGTATCTAAAGTAAACCACCCCGTTTACGCAATCACTGGAACATATCGGTGTCTCTAGTGCTTTAGTATTTATTAGTGCACGTTTCTAAATCCAATTATAGCTCATTTTACATGTCAAATTTCAGAACAGAACAATGAATAATTTAGTTAAAGAGGAAGCAATGGAACGTCTGCCTATTGGAGAGGATATATATGATATCCATCCATTTTTCAAACCCCATATCCTGGTTAGGAAATAACATATTAGTGGACGATTAAATGACTAATTTATTATTACTTAAACGCACGTTTTAATATAATGTAATTTAATTCTTGCCGCAAGAGCCGAAATAGTTTTATTTTTATTTATACAATATTAAAGGAGGTGTCTTTAGTCACATTTTTCTGCCATCTACCGGTCTTTTGAGATAAGAACAAAACAGCAGAATATATTAAATATACATGGGCAATTAAAGAAAAAATATATGAGAAGCTTTAAAAATACATATATTTGAGACATGCAAATATATATGAATATAAAGCAAAGTAAGTTCATTCATGGTGATTTGTGATCATTTTTCTTCGGGTTTTCTACAAACGCAAATATCTCGTTAGTGTCAAACGTGACTGTCGTGCACAAAATAATATATTCACAAGACGTTTAACTTCAAGCACAACTGCGCTCATGTACCAAATCCCGGAGATTATTAATATTCCATATAGCACTTCATTAATTAATTCATTAGCGGCAGCCTGAAGCGTTCAGGCTGATCTGCGTGGAAAGTCCATGGGAGAAGCTGGTTTATGTGAGGAATCCGTGTGAGAAGCTGGGCTATGCGGAAGATTCATGTGAGAAGCTGGTCACATGGCAAGCTGATCTGTGTGGAGAAGCTGCTCTATATGAAAGTGGCTCAACTCACGGGCGCAATGCGCTGTCTGCTGTCCTTCAGCTGCCTGCTCTTCTCCACTTTGCGCCGACATGCTGACAGCTCTATAACTGAAGTAAGCGCATTAAATGACCTTGGGGATCCGTTTGTAGCCTGGAACGCGGCTAACGCATGTATCTTTCAAGTCGTCTTCCACCTTTCAGTTACTCTTTTACAAGAAGCAAATGCTTGAGGTCTTTATAGTTTAACGTTCGCCATGTTTATAGATGTCCATCTATAACTGTGTTATAAGAACATTAGCATTGGGGGTCCATTATGATATTTTGCAGTCACTCTTACAAAATCACAAAGCAATATAAAGGGTCAAATACACGGCTTTACAGGAAGTGAATGCTGCCATTCTGAATATCTGTACGTCAGTGCATTTGTTCTCAAATCTATCGGTCATTTCGTTTTACCTAACCAGGTAAAATTTTCTTCAAACTTTTTTGAAGTGTGCGTGACTTGTGCATCTTTACTACACCTTAGATTTTAACATTGGGCATCTTGGACTTTGGCTTTTATAGTTACTGTGGAACCCCCAAGTACGGAAAAAATAATAAAATCAAATTGCACTACTTAATTGTGACCAACAGATGGCAGTGCAACTGTTCCTGTCCACTGCTGTGTTACGGCCCAGAAAAGCCAGCTTTCTTTAAGTGCGTTTTTGTTAATGGATTTGTATGTCCGCACACACATACCTCTTTGGCTGTGAGATTTTATTTGTCCTGCTACTTTTCCCTATAGAAGCCCTTGACCCTAGACAGATGGCTTCAAGACCCCTCCCTGCACCGGTTGTTGCCTTAGTAACATCTGCCATGAACCAAAGTGCTGCCAGACAAACTGGGAAATCTGGCAGGGTGGAGGAATGAAGAGCTTTTATGGAGAGATGATGCTGGGTAAACTGGAAAGAAGAAATCCCAGTAAGCATAGGAAGTCAGACAATGTGGCCCTAGACTAGTCCTCATGATAGGGAGATATCTACGGAGAGTAGAGAGAGTGATGTTATGTGATTTAGCATTTCTAGGGGATAATTTACTTAGGTAATGTCGAGTGTTAATCCCACACTGCATTTGGTACCTGTTGTGTCCCCAAATTATGAAAATGCAAAATCTCTTGTTGCTTCATACACAGCGAGTCAATTTATGCAGTCTCGGGGCATGCAGACCCATGATCCAAGCGACATTTAAAGATGCAAGGTTATAATTAGTTTAATAGAGAATAACATGCAAAGAATATACTGAACAAATTAACAAAACATCTCAGTAGAAAAGTCTATTACTCACAAATATCATTGAAATGCTAGTAATTAAGAAAAAACAGACCGGTTGATAAGAGAAATGTTATTTTTTCCTTCCACGGTGACTTTTTTCACACAGTGAGGTGCTATTATTCATTTTAGGCAGCAGAGAAAAGATTTAGGGAAGCAGAGATGAGTAACGGTGTGTGCGAGTCCGGGTTTTGTGCCGAGTGTGTGTCTCAGGAAGGATGTGTGAGATTAATGAGCCCCCTCTGTATGCCAATCTCCCCCCACTACCCCCTGTCCTGGATTAATGTCCAGCGCTAAGCCTTGCAGACGGAGCTCTGATCAGCGTTTCAATTCTCCTTCATCAGAGTCAAGAAGAGCGAGTTCAAAGGGTGATGAAAAAAGCAGCAAATGCTGCTTAGTGATTTAATGACAGCTGGTCTGTTCCAGCAGATGTAAACAACACGCCCCGTCGCTGACAGACTCATCGAACCGCCGATAAACAAACCTTGACAAAGCACCTCCGATTTCAGTGTGAGACTATGTATTGATTTGTTTTGGACTTAAGGAGCAGGGGTTTAGGTGGCAGAAACTTCAGATTTCTTTACAGGTTTTAAGGCACATCTGTAGAAACATATTTTTCAGTTCTGATCTGGGTTATTGAATGTAGTACCTAAATATCGAGTACAGGAATATATTACACTTTAAAGTATATTTAGATTTATTTGTTTGGCAGATACTTTTAGTCAAAGGGATGTACAATTGAGAAAATAGGGTCTTCCAGTCCCTGGAGCTATTAGGGTTGAAGGCCTTGCTCTTGGGGCCTATAGTGAAGTCATTCTGCTTATTCTGGGATTTAAACCTGTGCCCTCCCGACTACAGAAACACAATCCTAAAGCACTGAGCCACACACCGCCCCCCATTATTGTGAATATCTGGAACATTATTATGCAGGACATAACAGGACCGAACACTGAATTCAAATTTGCGCCTTAGTCTGATGTTTGGCGTGAACTAAAGTGGAGAAATAGCTTAAGATCTAGACCTCCCTCTTCAGGAGTGCCTCATTCCCTTTCACATGGGCGGATGGTGTCCACCAGTCTCTTTTCAATGATGATCCCTCAATGGTCATTGGCTGCCCATCGTTTGGCTGTTGGACAGTGGTTCAATCCATCAGCCAGCCATCAGTGTGTCAGGTGGACGGTTGGACAGACAGATTCCACCCATCAAACCTAATGACCTGCTTGCCCTCATCTGCTCCTCATACAGCCAGTGCCCATCTCTGCCTTCATCTAGTCCCTCTCCTTCCTCTCCTGTCCCTGTTATACTGAATCATACTCATAGCCACAGTTAAATCTACTGTGGTCATTTACTCCTGCTCACTTCTGTACATGAAGCCAGAGCCATAATAGTAAATCCACACAAAGACTCTGCTGTACATTTGTCCCAGGTTAAAATAGCTACCAATAATCATCTCCTGCCACAAGGATAATAGATCTGTTCTTCACCACTAAAGGCAAGAACTAAAAGAAAAAATATTAATGCGAAAGTAATTGTGGTGTAGTAGTGGAAAACACGGTCAGCATGTAATCTCTTGCCTGCAGAAATGCACACAAAGAAGTTACCAGCAGGGGAACTGTGAGGGCTCTCCTGACCTTTGAACCTGACCCCAGGATCCGCGTGAGTCTAGACACGGCATCTTTGCGGGCTTTGTGGCGGGTCGCTCAGACCCCGTGTCGCCTTTTGTCGGGACTGCGTCTTTTCTTCCAGCCCCTCGCTCTCTTTCTCTACCGTGCGGAAAATGACCGTGTGCTGGGTCTCATAACCCCACCCTGCCATCCCCCCGCCCTCCCTTCTTCACTTTCCTTTTGTCTCTCCCATCTGTTCCTCCTCTACCGGCATTGTGCGTTCCCCGGGCCGGAGCACGTCCACAATGCGGTGCGTGTGAGAGGGCGGGGCATAAGTAAATGGGGGCAGGGCCGACATCTCATTAGGAACACTTTAACCACGAAGCGGCTTTCAGAGCAGGGGGACCCCCAGCGCGGGTGTTGCTCTGCGTATCTGTTCGAGCCGATGACGGAATCCTACCTTTCTCCATGCGTATGGCAACCATTTTTAATGTGTCTCCCACCAATCAGCTGTGCTATTCTTGGGTCTTTTATAATTTTACACAAAACCATCCCATGCGGCACAATGTGAGCCAGATGTTAAAGGCATGACATCACTTCCTGCTGAACCTTCTGGTCACAGTTTGGCTTCTCAGTGCCATACCACCTGCTGCATAACGTCTTTTTCTGTGCCTTTACTTTCTTATATAGCCTCCATCTCCTTCTCATACTCTTTACAGTTAAAGGTACAATATTCCTCCAGGTTGCCATTTATTTTTTTGCTAAATGTTCCAATTTAAATTTTGTTCCTTTTTTACATGTATCTATTTGAATTGTGTAACAGGGTGATTAATGTGACCCTGAGCTCTGAGTTATCTGGTATCTTGTCCAGCAGTTTAAAAGGTCCCTTTATTGTTATTTATAAATGGTTTGTTAGATTTTTAAACTTTTTTCTCATCCCACTGAATCACAGCTGCAGTCCTAATCGGGCAGCGCTAGAATTTCAGGGTGCTCTAACAAAATGTCACTTTGGGCCCCCAAGCCCAACTTACATTGTATAATTTTAATAATTTTAATATTAAATTATTATATTTTTAATATAATTTTATAATTTTACATATCCAAGGGCCCCTATAAGGTGCTGGACCCCCTGGATCTGCCAGGGTATCTGTGCCCCTCTGGCTGGCCTGGTCATGTCCTCCTGATGAAGCATAACCACTTGATTCAAGATCACCACTAATGTTTGAAGCATCTTTCTATGCTTCCTGTAAGACCATGTGAATTTGGCTTGTGCCTCTTGGATCTTTCCAGCAACCCAAACTTTGGTTTCCTGTGTCATCCTTCATCCTCTTAGATCAACCCCAGCCCCATGCCCCTCTGTAGCTCTGTTTATCACGCTGTCCTCACGACTGTGTTACACCATGTGACGCCCAGCTTAACCCCTGTGTTATTTTTGTGTTTGAAGTTACCCCAGTCCATTTTCAAAATGAGGATAGATTCTAAGGAATCTAGAATTTAGAATGGAATAAGTAAAATACACAAGGGTTAAACGGGGGAATTATTACTAAACTGACTCCTTTTAAAACCTTCTGATGTCTGCACCAAATTCGGTGCTTTGCTGCACAGTACAGTCTTAACTACATCTCATTGATTATTGTTTGGTCAGTGGATTTAAGTTATCTACATGAAAAAAACACAGCTTCAGGAAATAGCCTTCCCATTAATTATATTTGATGGCTGTCATGGCTGAACCATTTTATTAATGTTCTAAATTGTATTTTTTTTGTTTAACAAAAATTAGTTTCACATGGACATGTCCTCTGCACAATTTATAGAGGTATGTCTAGCTATGGATCCAGACTGTTCTGATAACCATTTAGCTGCAATTTGCTGAGGTATTGCTGGCCTTTGGCCTGAATCCAGGATTTCCAGCTGGGATTGGTGATCTGCCAGCCCTGAGATGATGGCTGTGCTGGGGAGAGCAGAAGCAGAGCTGATGTTCTGAGGTGGTACGTTGGACATGGACAGCTTGATAGACGACCCTCTTCTCTCATCACGAAAACCCGCCATGTCAAACTTTCACTTGCATAGTTTAGCATTTATGGTATGTCACACTTATCAGTGATGATCTGCTTGTATTTTTCTGCCTGGGTTTCTGTAGCTGGCAGATTTGAATTCATTTCTCTTCATTGCCTCTTTAAAATATTGATAATCTGTTCAGAACTAGACTGTTTGAGTTTGCACTTTATACTTTATACATGAGCCTTTTGTGACTGAAATCTCATTTAAAGTCTGGTGACAATCTCCTCCTTCAGGCAAAACACCCCCTCACCATCCACCTGTCTGCTATGCCCCCCAGCCCTTGGCAAGGCACCATTCCAGTGCTGAGGAGTCAAAGGGAGTGGACTGGGTCCGCAGGAGAGGTAGCTGAGTGGCTTTGGCTTCTGGTTTTCCCTCCGCCTCTCCGACCTCCTCTGTGCCCCCAACCATCAGTCATGGACTCCTTTGGCCCTGCACGTGTCCCCACTGTTCACACAGCTGCCCGCCTCCCCAGACTAGCCACCCCGCCAAACCTGGGGTCAGAGGTCAAGAGAAAGAACAGGCTGCGTATATAATACAGAACCAAGTCTTGCGAGCGCTGTCCCTCCCCAGGGAGACGTTGGTGAGGCACGTCTGAGTGCAGCAGCACTATAAGTTCCCCCCCACACCATTTTGACTGCCAAAAGGGCACTCAGAATAATCACGTCTCCCCTGGTCCGGCTTTCTCTCCTGAAAGCCCCACTCTGTTTCCAAAACCCACTTGTTCCAGTTGAGAACTTCCAAGTCAGTTTCACAGTCAAATTCTGTGTTCATGTAGATCACAGGGTTGATTTTTTTGTGGGTTGGGGTCAGGGACAGCACACTGAGACTAATTGAGATACGTGCTGCTGCAAATGACTGGTGATTGAAGAGTGAATTTCCAAAACTCGGTCCATTTTTTTTATTATTGTATTTGAGATGAGACTGCCAATGACCTAAAGTCTGACTTCCTGGTCATGTGTTACTGTACTGGGAACCAAAACTCACTCATTCCTTTAGATGAATAAGTGAAAACCCTTTGTTAAATTTCCAAAAGTCCACAGAAATTTTTCCCAAAAGTCTATCCTGTGGACTGAGTGAGTTTTGGACATCTGTTCTGCAGTTGGGTCATTGATACCCGTAAGTGAAAGTATGAACATGTGAAGCTGAAATGTCTGCCACTGCTGACCCATCTGCTCAGCTCTGTCCTTAGAAAGCAGCAGCTGGGATCAGGCAGAGACTGGGAGGATGGAAAAGTGTCACATTCACCTGCTCCCTGTCCCCATGTTCCCACCTCCGCCATTGTGCACTTCCTGACAGCACAGACAAAGTCCTTGGGCTGATTTCTCACATGAGTGTAAGAAAGGTAGGAGAACCCTAACCGCTGTGACGCCCATGCTGCATTCTAAACAGCTCAAGCTTTAATAATGAGGATTACTAGCAAGTTCTAATCTTAGGATTTAATAGCAATCCCATAATTTAGAATGCCTGTCCTGCATATATAATGCATATATTTTCATCATTTCTTGCTCCCTCAACAGAGCTATCCGTGCACAATAGCGCAATAATAAAAAATGAAATATATGGCTGTAATGCTTCTCATCCTAGTTAACAACCCCTTTCTACATTTTGTATTTTAGATATTTATCTGGAAATGTAAAATCAGTGATATTACAGAATTATAGGTTATAGTCAGACAGGAATGCAAAAACACCTTTATTTAAACATTGCTTATTTATTTCAAAAACTTTTTAATCTCAGTTTGTCTCTTAAAAAACGCAGACCACAGGACATTTCTAGCGTCGTTTTCTTTGTGACATTTTTTAGAAGCACTCCTCGTTTTCATACAACAGGGAGAGAAGCATGGATCATTGGAAAATCTGATGGTTTTTAGTTGTTGTTCATTACGAAATTCTTTTTTCAGTTAGTCAGAAGTAGGACTGCATAGTTAAAAAAATTATTGCTCCTTTACAATGCTTGATATAATATTCTGCTGTGAAATTCTTGTTTATTTTTACTACTCTAATAACACTTAAGACTTAATGGTTAATTTGATCACTGTAATGAAAAAGATGCTGTTTCCCCCAGAAGCCTGGGACCACATGAGCCTCCAGCAATTCTCTCTCTCTCAATCGAGGTCGTTCTCAGTTAATTATTACATACACCATTGACTTTATCAGCCACCCGTCCTCACTCCTTCCTCTGACTCTGTCACCCTAAACTCCTTTAAGCAGCTTAGGGATTGAAATATTGGGGCTGAACAAAGCAGGCTTCCGTCTCCATAGGCAAGCGGGCGACTCAATGGGCCTCTGTGTGTTTGGCATCTTCATTCTCTTATCAACAGGAAAAGAGCCAGAGAAGAAGGTGCTGGTTCATAAGTATACAGCAGGAACACATCCATGGGAACAGCCCAAACAATATAAACAAGAGGATAGAGTAAGATGCAGAATATGACAAAAAAGAGAATCAATTCATATAAACTAGTTAAATTATCTTGCGTTTTCCAGCACAATAATGTAAAAACACAAAAACTGAAGCCATATTCATACAGAAATAAAGCTTTTACAATCTGTCAAAATAAATATTAAATAATGGTATAAATGTGCTTTTCTTTTTGTTTCTGCTCCTGCTGAGGCTTGACATTTGCACAGGAGTCTGATGTGACCTTTTATGCTGTAGATATCTATTAAAATCATTTCACTTCATTTAACTTGACCTCCTAATGCCTAAAATGCTGCTTTCATCTAAAAGGGTGAAGTAAATATAACTAAAAATAATGGTGGTAGAAAATCAGCCTTGGGGAGTTTCTTCATTTCAGTCTCTTCACACTCTTCTGGCCTCCCCTCAGTCATCAAAAACAGTTTGCATCTGTGGTGTGACGGGGTGGGCTGAGCCAAAAGGGTCAAAGGGCATATCCAGCGTCAGCTTGTAGCATGGCGTCTGATAGGCCGACTGCTCCCGAACTGCGGCTGCACTCAGCAGGAAGGCAGGCTGGGAGGGCTGCCGGGCTGGGTAGCGGGCAGCATGGGACGGGTGCGGGGCACGGGTCCTCTCTAGATCCTGGGGGGACGCCTCCTGTTTTAGGGAGAAGCTACTGCAAATACTGAGTGGTGGCGTAAGGGGTCCTTCGTACGGGGGAGTGCTGCCAGAGTGCTCGTTTGGAGAGGGGCTCTGGTACACAGCACAGTTCAGGAGGTGGGGGGCCTCCAAAGAGCCATAGGGAGGGCTGGGCAGGCTTAAGGAGGGATAGCTGAAGGCTAGCGCTTGTGGCCTGGACTCCGCTAGCCCAGTTAGTGCACGCTGGTCACCGCTAGGCCCCTCTGGCAGCAGAGGCAGTCGGCCCAACTGCAGACAGCCGGCCACCAAGTTGCTAGTGGGCTGCGAGAGGCCATTGCACAGCGTCTCCAGAAAGCTGTGGCTCCTAGTGGACTGGTCACCCTCCAGCAACTCGGACAGGGCCCAGATGTAGTTGCGGGCCAGCCGCAGGGTCTCGATCTTGGACAGCTTCTGAGTCTTGGAGTAGCAGGGCATGACGCTGCGCAGGTTCTCCAGTGCATCGTTCAGGCCGTGCATGCGTGAGCGCTCGCGAGCATTGGCTTTGACGCGGCGCACACGTAACCTCTCCAGGCGGGCCTTGGTCATCTTCTTCCTTTTGGGTCCCCGTCTTTTCTGTGTCTTCTGTCCTTCCACCAAGCCATCCTCTTCCTGATCTTCTCCATCCTCTTCCTCCAAATCTTCGCTCCCCAGCTCCTCTCCTGTTCCACCTTCAAGCCCATACAGTCTCATCACCGGGATTCCATCTCCATCCTGGGAGCTCACATCTTCATCCATCCATGCCAGAGAGCTCATGAAGTCCTTCACGTCTCCTGGGTCCCCATATGGCCTGGTCATCATTGGTCTGTTGGTACAAGAAAAAGCTAATTTTGGAAGAAGTCACTGCAGATAGTTCAGTGTCATCAGGACTCTGTGGGTGGCAACTTCAACATGACCTCATATGCTGTACGGCATCTCATAATCTCATCTCAGAATCTCATATGCTGCACTGGAGGTCTCTGCTGAAGGCGTACATACATAAGATGCTGACAGATGCTTATCATAGCTTCATATGATTATTTCTTGAACACTAATAGGTAGTAATGGTATATTTTTATATGAATCACTTTAGCTGTTCTGTAACAAAGAGGTACAGAGGCTCAGTGGGTGGTACTGTCGCTTCACACCTTCAGGGTGGGGGTTTGAATCCCCCCCCAATCTGTGTGTGTGTGTGTGTGTGTGTGTGAGAGAGAGAGAGAGTTATATATATATATTACATTGTGGGGACTAAATGTCCCAGAATGTGACAAAAAACCTGTTACTTCAACATTGTAGGGACCTTCTTTCGGTCCCCACAAGGGGAAACTCAATTTTATAAAAATCTGTGACAGCAATGTGTGTGTGTGTGTGTGTGTGTGTGTGTGTGTGTGTGTGTGTGTGTGTGTGTGTGTGTGTGTGTGTGTG
>JAAGVU020000084.1:714390-728135 GCA_011763525.2 Mormyrus iriodes | reverse complement strand
TGTGTGTGTGTGTGTGTGTGTGTGTGTGTGTGTGTGTGTGTGTGTGTGTGTGTGTGTGTGTGTGTGTGTGTGTGGAGATCTCTCTCTCTTACTCAAGTTGGGTGAATTGACATATCTACATTTCCCAAAGCTGCCATCCTATCCAGCATGTACCTCTGCCTAGTATAGATGACTAGCACAAATGATTAGGCAAAATAATTTACACAAATTGCCAAAAATATAGAAAATACTTTAGTCAACTAAAAAAAAAAACCCAGTGAAATGGGTAGGAGGCTTATGAGAGCATAGAGGGGGTGCTTGCTGACCAGGATGTCGGCCCTGGGAATAAGCCTGTTCCAGTGATACCTGCTTCTGCTTCTGATGGATCTGTGCTGCCCTCTGAAGATGGGAGTTTGGAAGAGGTGCTGTCCTGGTGGGAGGGTGCAGACACAATTTTCCCCTAGTGTTTTCTTACCTATATATGGTACCTCTAGATTAAAAACTGGACAGCCGTACTGATAGTGTGAACCCAAGGGGTACCAAGGGCTGAACCATTAAATGCAATAACCTTTTTCTCAGTAAATATTCATGTTTGGAAAATTCTGGGTACGTTATTAAATAAATAAACAGTATCATCCAATATTTCAGTTCTTGTCTTGGGGAAAATTAATATTGTTCCATTAATTCATTAATATTGTAATAGACTTTTGAGACAGACTGAAATCCTAATCGTGAAAAATGGGATATATAATGATACAAATGAGAGAAAAGGAAAATAAAAGAAAGCTGTATTCAGCACTTTGTCCTGGACAGCTCCCAGAACGACAGCGATCCGAGTTGTTTTGGAAAGACCCTAATCCTGTAATCCTGAATCTGACTGTTTCCACTAATCCGCAGTCAGTCTTCGGTGGTTTATAAATATATGCCGATAATCATAATGAATTTGGTATTCTCCATTTTCCCTACGGGAAAACATAGGAAACTAAAACCCCCATATCCATCATACTGCCTATTCAGAACAGGGTCTAAAGCAAATTTTGGAAACAAAGCTGTGGCTAGATGCACTGAAGCTGCAAATAAACTGGATATAAATCTCACCGGTGCATCTAAATTTTTATTCAAAAGAAATGACAAAACTATAAAACGGCATCTACAATTATTTTTCTGCAGTTTTAAACAATTTTTAAACAGTTAAATGTTATAACTAAACAACAAGTTTAATAAGGACCGCCTTACACCTCACCAAATGCAACCTAAATAAAAACTGAAATAAAGTAAATAACTCTTAAAGTTGATTCAGAAACGTAATTTATCACCGTTACACAGACAAATAAGTAAATCGGGCCTACCTGCTTTAGGCAACCCTTTCCAAATTATCTCTGAAATTAAAAAGATGAAGCTTCTATATGACCTCTAGCTTATATCACGTACGTGTCCACCAAGTGACTGGCCCGGCCGACAGCGGCACTCCCTCTACAGCCTCCCGAGCCGGAGTCCGGCGTTTGGGGCGGCGGTTGGCCCCTCCCCGCCGCCTGCCTGTTAACCTCCGTCTGTCTCCTTTCAGGCTCCAAGCGGGGGCTGCATTTCCCTGGGGAACGATGTCAGTCACAGAGGATCTGTCCTGGTATTTAAACTTAATAATTAAACATAATCAGAAACCGACTAAATCAATGTACTGCATTGTGACACTTCTTTAAGCCAGCGAACTAGATAAAATTATTGTTAATTTTTAATATATTTCTTCAATTTTGTGTAGTAATTTTAAATATTTTTATAGTTCATTTGATTGTCTGACTCATTTGAAATCCAGCGTTTTCACACCCACTGAACTCGTTACAGATCCGGTCCCAAGTGATAACTATTAATACAGTCAATATGCTTTAATGATTCTTAATTACTGTGAGCGCATTTCCACTGCGGGGTTCTTCAGTGCCGCGGCTGTGTGATCCGTATATCATTTACGGTGCGCGGCAGCGCCTCTCCCTTTATGCCCAGCAGCCGAGGCGGCCCGGCGAGCGCTCGAGGCGCGTACTCTTTACGGTGCTGTTTGTCACGTCAAATTTAAAGGAAATTTAAATACAGATATTTTAAAAACCGGGAAAGATCGTCTGTTTAATAGTCGTTAATGAAACAGCACAATTTAACATACTAACAAAATTCACTAAATATTTAGACTATCACTAAATATTTAGACTATCGACATAACGTCAAAAGAAGGAATGGTGGAAATTTTGGAGTTTAATTGTAGTCTAGCACAATATTTTATCCAGCATCTGTTTTCTAAATAAAATGTTGTAAAACTGCCACACATTTGACTTTTTTTCCCGTGTCTTTATTTCCGTTTATCCGACTTATTTCTGTGTCACCTTTTTACACTTAACAGCTTTCACCTCGCGGGACCCGGATGTGCGTGCAGGTGAAGTTTCACCTGTGCAATTCATACACAAATTTCCAACAATCATTATAAGATCCATCCATCCATCCAGTATTCTGCCGCTTACCCTAGTTAGGATCCTGGCCTGGAACCTATCCTGGGCAGCATAGAGAACAAGAACCTGAATGGCGTGTCAGTCCATCACAGGGCACATGCACACACAGAGACATACACCACAGGCAATTTTGAGCCTGGTAGCGTGTCTTTGGAACGTGGGGAAACCAGAATACTTATAGGAGACCCCCAGGGCATGGGGAAAACATGCAAACTCCACATACAGAGCAGAAAGGATTCAAACCCACAATTCAAGAGGTGTGCTACACCAGTTCGAAGCACTGCGCCTCCCTTCATTAAAGCATCTTGCAACACAATGACCCACTGTTTCTTACACATGGTGCCCTGCTCAGTTACGGTGCTTTGTGAAGCCTTTAACATTTTAATCATGACTATCTCATCATCTTCTGTTGAAGATCTGTTAATACCATATAACGGATGTGCAGTTATAAGTGCAGGGAGTCTTAATGAGTCCGATTTATTTTAGACAACTTTTCTGGCACGTGACTCCCACTACAATTGAGTGAACAGATGGCTTCCTTAAAGAGGGGCGAAACAGGACAACTGGGCATCTGTTGCTTGGAACTGGAGATTCAGACGTTTCAGGCTCCTCCTCGTCGCCGCTACCTGGCTGACAGACTGGGAACTGTGGTGGGGAATGATTTTCATGATCTGCATGAAATGTGATGCTATTAGAACCTTTTATTAGACTGTTATTGAGTATGACAATAGGCAAAAGACCACAGTACCTTAAAATTTTGAGGGAAGCTTAATTTATCATAAAAGTAGTAGGATATGTATAGGGTGACCATTTAAATTAAACTTAGAATATTTCTAATAAATCTTATATTTCTTTTTTTTGCCTGGTTTTACCAGGATAAGAACACTGGTTCCTTCTCAAAGTTCATTATCCCGTCTTAAAATGGTTGACATCGTTCTCTGCCTTAGGAAAGCTGTGGTCTTGTGTGTAAGTGAGGGGTTAGGGTTGACGCTCTTACTGTGTGTGGCCAGTGGAAGCTTTTCATGCTCTGTACCCCACAGCCACACTCTCCCAGAGGTCTGGGTTTGTCCTTCACGCACCTGCAGCCCGCGGTGGGAATAGACCGACCCCAAGGTGTCACACAGTCAGCAGGAACACCACAGAGGCAACGTGTGTGTATTCTTACCTCCCGATTTATTCAGAGCAGGAAGAAAAAGAGAAATGAAGATCATGGAACAGCGACACTGATAACTGATGTACCACTTCTGTATCCTACTCAGTTCTGCATTTATCCCCAACGTTATCAAGGCACTTTAGCTTTAATGATCTGTTCCTACAACCGAGGTCAGAGCTGCCATTTTCCCTCAGGAATGGGTTCGAATGGAAGAGGTGTTTGTGCGCTCGCTGTTATAGCAGATGGGTCCTGGCACCTCTGCTCTCGGTGTTCCAGACTCACGTAACAGAAACACACTTAGGCAAATGCGCACACACACACACGCACACACACACAGTTTATATATTCCTGTCATTGTGGGGACTCTCCAATATTTTGTATGGATATAACCCTAACCCTAATTATAATAACCCGAACCCCTACCCAGCTCTAACCTTAACCATAAGTAACCAAACCAAAATACAAGACTTTTGGCTATTTCTTTTTTTTATTACATTCACAGATTTTTATAAAATTGAGGTTTACATTGTCGCGATCTGAAAAATGTCTTCACAAGCTAAAAAGTAACAGGTTTTATCACATTGTGAGGACATTTGGTCCCCCCCCCCACAATGTGGCAAATACAAACCCATACACACACATACACCTACTGACCCAGAAGCACAAGTACACACCGAAGGAGATCTTTCAAAGTGAAAAAGCTGTGAATTAAAATATTGATTGAGTGTGAAGTCTGCCTGGAAGAACGTCCACTCTGTGAAGGATAAAGAGTCTTATTCGACCAACCAGCTCCCCCTGTGCATTGGTCCTTAATCCATCTTTATCTGTGCTTGTATCTATGATCCTGTGTGTCAATGTGTGTTTGAACCTGAAGGTGTCCATGTGTGTTTGGACCTGAAAGTGTCCAGGTGTGTTTGAACCTGAAGGTGTCCATGTGTGTTTGGACCTGAAGGTGTCCATGTGTGTTTGGATGTGTTTTCAGATGCGTGATTTGATTCACATGTGTCCATATGTGTCTGGATGTGTGCTTAGACTCAGACTGTGTCGGTGTGCGTTCAGATGTGTTTTGACTTGCATGTCTGTGTGTGTTTTAGACATGTTTACATAAAAATTCCTTCGTGGGGGCACGTATGGGTGAGCCAGTGTTCCTGTCTGCTGCTCACTGGAGCTGCAGAAGGCAGGTGCAGAGGGGGAGGATCATGCAGCCTCCTGGGTGGAGCACACAGTGGCACAGGAACAGAGTTGGGGGGGGTCAAGCTGGGCTGTGAGCTGCTTTAGCAATCCCTTTCTGCAGATACCCTACCAGGTAAGACCGTGGACATGTGACTGTTAGGGGCTCTGTTATTGTCCACTCAAGTAAGGAATTGAATTTGAGCTTCCTTCAAAGAAATATCTATTTGTATAAATAGGCCAAAAAAAGTGTAAGCTTTGCAAGTTACATTAAATATAAGTGCCGCTCAGTTCGACATATGGTAATGGAGGACAGGATATTTGTCCTTAAGAGCTTAGGGTCAGAGCCATTGGAACCTCGTTTTAGTTCGGGGGGGTCTGGTGACGATCTCACCATGACATTAGTGATGATATGCCAGCCTGTGGTCTTGAGCTGTGTGCTCTTCGCAAAGTTATGGGTAACGTATGTCAGTAATGGAGGTGAGAGAGTCCGGGCCAGACTACTGGGCTGTGGATGGAAGACGGGGCTGGCGTGCAGACTGATGGGTAATCAGTCACAGGGCTCCTGAATAATTCAAAGCAATGAATATTCAGCTAACGAGTGGCACGCTTGGGGCGGCTTTTGGTCATCTGCTCAGGTTTAAAACCGACAGGTTGTGATGGAGAAAAATGTAGCGGATCTGTAGTGTGCAAACTAATCCAGTTCAGTCAGTTACAACACAAATACTTTCAACCTGATGACACACATTCTTAATAATTATGGAGATTTTTTATACAGAAATATTTATACTTAATATTTAAATTAAAGTAACACAGCTGATCCATGACAAATGCTTTGCAAATATAAATTTTGTCCTACGTTTGTTTTCCTTCGATATTCAACAAAATGATATTCAAAATATTTCATTATTATGAATGATTAATATTGTTCCAATTTGTTTTGTTTTGAGGAAGTGACATATTGATGTATATGATAAATGTTTGATTCCCCCTTTAGTGAATGGATATGAGACTGCAGATGATTAAATGCATAGAAGAAGGATCAGTCCTCTGCTACTGTTCGTCAAATCAGACGTTAGCGTTTCGGGCCTAAAAAAAAAATCCCTCCAGGCATGGGTCCGAACCCCTAACGTTTCTGCTTCCAAGCGTTTTAGACACAGGGGGAGGGGGCAGGGGGAGTCCATCTGTCAAGCTGCCTGTCCTGAGAGAGACTGGAATACTCAGGGGAACAGAGAAAGAGAGAGAAAGACAGACAGCACTAAGCTCATGTATATGGTACCAGGGCTGAAGAAGTGTGGCCATCTTTACCTACAGGGTCTCAGCCTGGTCACCGATGGTGTGTCTGTGCGTAACTCAGGTATGAATATCAGGGTTAATCTGGAGGAACTCAGGCACATCCACCCACCACTGTGCTACCTGCATAAACCAGAACCTCCTGCCATCTAAACAAATCCACATACACCCCCCACATACATCCCTCCCTGGTAAGTGTCCTTAGGTTTATCCTGCTTGGCCCTGGGGGCTTTGGCACAGCCGTATTTTTCCACAAATGAAAAGCAGCTGTGAAGTGTTGGCCGTATTTTCACCAAGCAAAGGGTCACTTTCTGCAGCGAGAAGGAGACATCGCCGCCCCCCCCCCCACAGGACAAAGGGAGCCCGCTAGCCTGAGGCCCCAGTGACTTGGCTTGGGTGGCAGATACTCCACAGGGCGCTCCAAGGCTGGGCTGCGGGCCCAGTTGCTCTGGCATCCCGGGTCACTGCGAGGGTGCCGTCCCTTGGGGACAAAGGGAGGTTCGGCGCTGACGTTTATCCGATTTAAGCCCCCTGTGGCGTGAATTGCCTGGTCAGCTGCCTTCTGGCAATCTGCCCAACAGGTGTGAGGTTCCCGGGATGTTTCCCACATGCTTTGTGGACAAGCCACTTGTTACCAGGATGCATACAGGAGAAAGGTATCATGCAGTCAAAGTCACTGAGGTGAATTTGGAACTGCAAACTACTTGTGAAAGCTGAAGATGTAGATCATACTAATTTATTCTGTGAGGACAACAATAGGAACAATAGAAATGATCTTTCATTCTTTGTATCTAACGAATGTCCATCTTACTCATGAAGAAGGTTACCTCAGGAGTACCTTGGCGCTGCCAGAACACAGGGCCCCAACAATCTTACACCTGACACTCCCTCCCCAACCAAGGGAACCAGGCTTCAGGTTCAGCCCTAAGACAAATCTGCTTTGAGGTGGTTTCATCTTCCAGTGGCTTCTCTCAAGAATATCAAGCAAACTGCTGCTCGTCTTGTTGCGGTGAGGTTTTTAAGGGACACTAAGTGCACAGTGTACGATCTGCAGTTAGGGCGCTTAGGTTGAAATGCTTCCATGGGCTACTCCTGCTTTTACCTACCTCACAAATGAGTACTGTCTCAGGACTGATTAGGCACTATTGGTAGCCCAGCATGAAAATAATCTGTAATTTAATACATCAAGCTTTATAATATAGATAATAACACTTAAATCAATTAAATAAAGCAACTAACTACAGTGCCAGAGGAGCAGTATTTAGTATTCAGTCATTTTCTACAAACATCTAATGACTTCACATTATGTAATATGTAATTATCAATTAAAACACAGAGAGCATCATTCTCGTGATTACATGTAAGCGGAATAGCAGAGAGACATCATGAAACTTACCTGGTCTTGTGGAAGGTTTCTGATGTGCTAGACAAGGGTGGTTTTAATACTGTCAGCAAAAGGGTCATGGGTCATGTTCAACATGGCTCCCACAAGCAATCACACTTTCGTGACTTAAAAGTGTAAGAAAATACTGAGTAAGCGTGAACTTACTGACACGTGGATTATACCTACTTAGCTTTATACTAAGTTATCGCTCCCTTGAGTCCTGATGTCAATATTGAGACTGTGGCGAAAATGTATTATAATAATATTTATCATATATTTGTCACTATGTTATGTATGTTAAGTCACACTTTTACAGTGACGTACTAGTTTAGCTTTGAACCGAAACGTTCTTATGCTTTATATGTATTAGTATAGAAAAGTTGGTTCTTTAGATTTTAACTTAACATTTCACAGCTGATGTACAGCAAACATAAGTGAGTAAAATCCCAGTGGGGGTTTTGGACTGATTATATAGGGTATGATGACATTTATAGATGGACAGAAAATAAAGAATCATACGGACAGAGTAAGGGTCTCATATCAATTAACAGCAATAAAACTTCTGATCATGCTGGATTTGTATTTGCCATTTGGTGCTTGTCATGAGGGACCACAGGTATTTTTATGGGGTGGCTGGATAGGCTGATCCAATATATTTCTTCCCATTCCCATATGAGGAGTTGTCCCAGGTGTAGGTCTGGATGCTCATTGCTTTCCCTCCCAGGCTGAGATGACATCTGGAAATGTAAAACCCAGTCTGATAAGCAAACTCATTCTAGACTCATCACATGGTGGTTTCAGTCCTGCTTTCTGTGGCTTTTCATTCCCAAACATTGAATTAAGTACCTGGTGCGAAATCTTTAATCTCTAGGAAGACCTCTCACCTCTTTCCTGGTCTACTGATGTAGCACAAGCTGTAGAGGGCAAAATCAAACTCCGGGCTGCTGCCAATAATGGATGAGCCAACTTGCCTGAAGTAGCTGCCCCACTCAAACTGCATGCCCATCACATCAGGGAAAGTGGTCCACTAACAAGCAGAAACACAGTGTAAGCTGAGAGCTGCACTTCCACAAAATAGCCACAAGAGGGAATACTACGCCTAATTTGTACTCCACAGCAGTCTCAACATGTCATGCTTTTTAACAGGGAGGAGAGTCTACACTTTAATCAGACATTCCTGACTATTCTTTTTTTATCTTAATATCAAAAGTTTGACAAGATGGACATTAAAAGACAATTTTAGATTATATTTTTTAAATAAATACAGACAACAGTATATACCAATAAATGCTCATGCAGGGGCTAAAGATTAAAACATAAAAAGTTCACTGAGCCATAATTTACATGAAAATGATTAATTTCCACTTTTGTATCCCTATAAAGAAACAATGCCCAATGAAACTGCTCCAATATGTCTTTTAAAAAAAATATATGTGCAGCAGTAGCACAGGTCAACCTGAAGACAGTAAAAATGACCGAGAATGTGAGAGGAATGATGCCAAGTAGGCCCAGGAAGGTGTGTGAACTTACAGGTCCATCAAAGCTGTGGCTGTAGTAGTTGAGTGACCCCTCCTTCTCCTGAAGGTAAAACTGGATCCAGTTGTGGAAACCAGACACCTTACTGCCTTTTATCTCTCCTGCAGAGAGACCGGCACGGGGGGAGGACTCTAAGAAAGCAGCCATCTGGAAAGACCTTCAGAAGAAAAGCACACAAATAGGAGAGAATACAGACAAACCTGCGAAGATGTGTTCAAAGCCACTGGAGTCCATCTTGTTGCTGCTGCGAGAATAGAGACCGAACCACATCATCTTCAGGTCCTGTATAAACTCTGCCTCCGAGCTGTAGCGACCTGAGCACAGGAAGATGAGTCACATGTCCACATCTCCATACTAGACTGAATGTGGGTGGATAGCCTAAAGGCACATGGCAGTACATAGACCTTTGCTGCGGAAGAAGGAGAAGAGCTCCTGTCCCACATCAGTTTTGGAGATGACCTCGTGGAGGAACCTGTCCTGCTCAGCCAGCTGAGCTTGGGAAAAGTTCTCCGTCTGTCCAGTCTGCCTGTGGTAGTTGTCCAGCAGAGCCAGGAGGGCAGAGAACGTGGGCTTGGAGAAAAGGGAATCCTCATCCACAAACTTGAAGAGCCTGACAAGCAGAACTTTGTAAGTGCACCTGAGTGTCTGTTTGACCACTGTTCTCATTTACATTAGAAATAAACATAGGTTTATGCAACACAAAACATACAAACAATGGGTGAGGTGCACAACTTGAAAGTTTGCTTAGAAAGGGCATGTGCACTAAAGGCCGTATATTTCGATTTCAGAATTCACATTTCCATGGATGACTTACACTTAACATTTTAAATAAATCAGGGTTCAGTAATTAATCAATGATTACTTCTTCATAACTGGTAATAAATCAAACCAAGGACTTTAAGAACAATTGATAACAAAATATAACATTCATTTTTGTTAGTTTCTGGATTAGAAGCAATTGGAAGATGGATGGATGTATGGATGGATGGATGATGGATGGATGAAAACATATCTGTTACCATATGTGTTGATATCTTAATCATCCCTTATTAATGTATAGTTTAGCTTGAGTGAATCCCAACATAGTTGGGCCTAAACTCACTGGTCTGTGGAAAATGTTTTTATATTTGTCAGCTTTTAACAAGATGGGAAAAGAGTGTTAAAAGGCAGCTAGGGGGCCCAGCCATTACGGGCGGAGGGAGAGGTCCTTCTCCAAGCCGCTCTCAGAGTCAGGAATCAGGGTCTGACGGTCAATGACAAGTTCAGAGGAAGAGGCCTTGTTGACATCCAGCTTATAGAGTAACTCAGACACTGCCTTTATCTCCGAATCCGAGATGTCGTTCCCAGATGAGCCTTAGAAAGAACAAACCAGAGAATAAAAGTAAAAATCATGTATCAGCAACATCAGTTAATTGTATTTTCTAGGTTAACATATAGCAGATATATTAGGTAAATATACACAGTAATAAAAAATTTCACATCTTTAGAGCATGAAAGACTCAGAAAAGACCCTGCAGTGTCTTAATGATGGCGAGGTGAAGACTCTGAGGAGGCATACAGCTGTTTGCAGGCATCATTTATTCATATACTTACTGCTGTGTGCCTGAGCCAACAGACACACACAGAGCGAGAGAAGCAGGTACAGATCCATTGCTGGTCCGTTACACCTAGAAGGAGTGCAGCCCAGTGCATGTGTTTGGTTTTATAGGTGGACGATCCGTCAAATCAAACACCACAGAACCTTAAACCGCCTCTTCCCTCTAACCACTCCCACAACAAGCATGATGTATGGAATTGACATATACCATTTCTTTCAAGGTTCAAGGTTCAAGGTTCCTTTATTGTCATCAGCGGTTTTATACATGTACAAAGTGTGACGAGACAACGTTTCTCCATGGCCCCAGTGCAACATATAGTAACATTTACTTCAACAACAGGGCGCAAAGTGCAAACAGGCAGTAACACAGTTGACACAGTAACGTAGGTAAAACAACACAACAAAGTGCAAGAACAGGTCAATACAATAAATAGACTGGACAATAAATAGACAGGAAACCTATTACAATGGTGAATGGTGGGGGAAGTAAACCTTAATGACTGATATTGCACATGTTATTCCATTGCACAGGTCAGTTGTATCACCAACCACAGTTAGAGGATGATAATTTTACAGTGGTGGAATTTACAGTGATGAATATGATGCCTGGTGTGGCAATGAACAGTAGACGGTGGGTAAAGTGCAGGTGCAAATTGGAGGTGTGATTCAGCATATGAGAGGTATTTAAAAACAGTTTGGGTATTAATGTGCATTCAGAGTTCTGATGGCTTGTGGTATGAAGCTGTTGCATAGTCTAATAGAGGCAGAGTGGAAGCTTTGATACCGTTTACCAGACGGTAGCAGAGAAAAGAGTCCATGTAGCAGGTGGGAGTGATCTCTCACAATGTTTATGGCTCTGTTGTAGCAGTGGGTCTGGAAGATGTCTTTTAGAAGGGGAAGGGGCACACCA
Source organism: Mormyrus iriodes (assembly GCA_011763525.2). Lineage (NCBI taxonomy): Eukaryota > Metazoa > Chordata > Actinopteri > Osteoglossiformes > Mormyridae > Mormyrus > Mormyrus iriodes. Next base: position 716,624 of record JAAGVU020000084.1, on the reverse strand, counting down.
ATGATCCTCTCAGCTGCTCTCACTATCCGCTGTAGTGTGTTGCGGTCTATAGCATTACAGTTCCCATACCAGGTGGTGATGCAGCTAGAGAGCAAGCTCTTGATGGTGCCCGAGTAGAATGCGGTGAGGATCGGTTGAGGGAGGCTCGCTGTTTTCAGCCTCCACAAGAAGTGTAGACGCTGTCGAGCCCTCTTGGCTATGGAGGTGGAGTTGAGGGACCAAGAAAGGTCGTCAGTGATGTGGACACCCAGCAACTTGGTGTTTTTGACCCTCTCAATGGTAGCGCCGTCGATGGTGAGTGGTGGGTGAGCAGTGCTGGTTCTTCTGAAGTCGATGATCATCTCTTTGGTTTTGTCCATGTTCAAAGAGAGGTTGTTGCTCTTACACCATTTAGTCACTCTGGTCACCTCCTCGGTGTATGCTGAGATGTTGTTGTTCCTGATGAGGCCCACCACGGTCATGTCATCGGCAAACTGGATGATCTGGTTTGAGCTGAGTTCTGCTGTGCAATCGTGGGTCAGAAGGGTGAAGAGCAGTGGACTGAGAACACAGCCCTGCGGCGCACCTGTACTCAGTGTGATAGTGTTGGAGGTGTTAGTGCCAATCCAGACTGACTTTGGCCTATCAGCCAGGAAATCTAGGATCCAGTTCACTAGGGGGGTGTTGAGGCCCAGCCCGCTCAGTTTGAGTGACAGTCTCTGAGGTATGATGGCTCTTCCTCACTATCAATTAAACTGGAAAAAAATAATGAAGGAAATTATGGAATGTCCTACTGCCAAGAAACCTCATTGCCTGAATGTTTACACGTATGCTTAATGCTGGCAAACAGCTTTGGACGTGCCAGAGGTCCCTGAAGCAATCAGGGGTTTTCAGGGGTTAACACACAAGAAGATTAACATGGACCTTGGGAACAGGTGTGCCTTCTCAAAAATAATAATAAAAAAAGACAGCATATTATCAGTCACTTCACTGGATACATTTCAATACCATCAAAAACAGTGATATACTATAAAAATGCACACATACCTGCACATTATAGGCTTGCCATCACTTTTACTTTTTAATTCTTAAAAGTTATGTTATATTTGATATATATTTGACATTTTTATATATTAGGAAATGGAAATATATATATAATACAATAATCAGTAATAAGACCGTGTCGCCTCATTAGATCTTCAAAATTGCCACAATCCATTATAAATTGATCTCTGGATTATGAGACGAATGTGCATTTTAAACATGACAGAAGGAGCTAATTATATAAATAGTCTCTAAATATATAGTTCAGGGTCTTCCTTGTCACCTGTGGTTTATGATTAATGTTTAATCTGTTGATACGTTGCAGGTAAGAGCATTAGAACCTGCCATCTGTTGTGTTTCACATGAAATATCGGCAAAGCTAACCTACCACGTAGACAATGGCTAGAGCCAGTTATCAGCGGTAGGACAGAGTTTAATCCACTGAGGACACAGGGAGTTAAAACCCTCTGAAGTCTAAACCTATATCAAAGTCTTTCGCCTCCATTCACAAAGACTCAATATGCAGCCAGACGAGGTATCAGTATCAGTCGAAACAATGTGGTGTTAGACTGGAAAGATCTAGGCAATATAAGCAGCGGTCGAGTTGTAAAAACGTTTCAAGGGAGATAGAGGGGGCGTGGGTGTCCCTGAGGATAAAATTGGTTGGGGGATGGGAGGTTGACCAGTTGAATCCCTCTGATACAGCCAGTAAATCTACCCTTACGTGAATAATAATTGCACATAACAGTTTCTAGGGTGCCGAGGAGGATGGTTTTTGTCATTTTTTTCATGGCATCCACGTGCATCTCATGACAGCTTGAGCCCTGAATATACACCAGACCTCTTCAGCGGTAGAAGTTGAGCTTAAGGGCAAAAGCTTATGTAGAATTTTATGTAGCGTTAAACAAACTATAATTACATTATAATATTATAATATATTACCTATATATAATAACCCTTACATCCACTTCGGGGTCCTGTATGACCCCAATGGGTTAAAATGGGGTGCAGAAATGTGAAAAAACGAGATATCAAAAAATGCTGACAGACTAACGTTTAATTTTGCCATCTTTACAAGGAGAGACCGACCATTTCAAAACCATGCTTTGCTACTAAGAACAGTAAATCAAAACCTCAGTGGGGAGCTAAGGACCCCAGATGGGTCAGTGTTCGTTTTGGGCTTGTGGATGGAAGTGTGAAAAGGCAGTAGT
>JAAGVU020000084.1:703359-714290 GCA_011763525.2 Mormyrus iriodes | reverse complement strand
CTCCTAACAATGAATATTCTTTTTCACACCATCTTTACCACAAGCCCAAAACGAACACTGACCCATCTGGGGGTCTGAACCCCATATACCCCTAGTGGGGTCCTAAAGAACCCCAAGTGGATGTGAGGGATAAGTAAATAGGCAAGTAATTAAAATTACAAAATTTGAAATACTGTTTTTTATTGACTGGCACCCATCTTAACTACCAAATAGTATTTAACTATTGTAATTGCTAATTATATAAATTATAAATTATATTATGAAAAATGCTACTACTACTAGAATGACTACTACTACTAATACTATATAGTTAATAGTTTACTTCTCGTTGTGAAAATGTTTACCTCCCAACCAGAAGGGGGAGACATGAGGCCACTTAAAATAAAATCAGTTAGGAAAAAGCGCACGCAGCACGGATTGATCCTCTGTCCTACCCGTAGAAAACGTGGGTCAATGACATTTGGTTCTGTAAGGGTATTCGTGAGTGTTGGCAGAATCAAGCATCACGTCAATAATGGCTCTATATTCTGTGCTGAGATCTATAAAAACAGACCTCACGAAGGTAACCATTATGTTTTCTCGTAAAACAACTTGTCTTGTGCCGATCCGGCATCTGGAGGCGCCGATTATACCTTAGGATGAAATGAAAGCATGCTTAGTAAACCGGCATGTCACGTCCAGACCGGTTACCTTTTCACACATTTTAAGGTTTCCAGGAGTGTAATTTATCACTACCGAATAATCGGTTCTACTTAAAAATCGGCGCCTGTATTTGGATAATTAATGGTTCTCTTTGTGGTTAGAATATGAATTACGATTTACTTCGAAGCTGAATATTGATATTTTGGAGAATAGCATATTGTGAGACAGTGAGAGTTGATTAGCCTACTGCTGAAGTAGTACCGCCCGACCCAGTGAACTGTGTAGCGGCTGCGAGATGAATGCAATGACCATTTTTGGGGAGCCTTCCCACACCGCTATATCTAACTAACAAGCCTGCTTGTTTGTGACTGTATTTCTCAGGGCCCCTTTACTCAGCATGTCCAGTTAATCCACACGGGCCGCCCTCTTCTGACGGCGGAAAAAGCGCTTCTGGTCAAACTGCGAAAGACGACTGGCTACACGTTCACCAACTGTAAGAAGGCTCTTGAGAAATTCAACAACGATGTAAAACAGGTAATGGAAACCACTAGTACTTCACCAAGGAAAAAGAATGAGTAGGCACAGGCAGGGATGCTGCTACAGACTTTGGGCGCCAGGAAAGCATATCATATTGGGCCCTCAACCCACACCAATGCAATTATGTTCCAAATGTTTTAACCCCCCCCCCCCTTTTTTGGTGCCCCTGGACACAGGCATACTCAGTTGACCGCATAATCTCCTTCAGGTCTGTGATAGATTACACACTCACACATAGTGTGCGAGACCTGCGGAACAGAGTAGGGGCAGAACTGCCTGCCAGGGAAAAGTGTTTATTTTACTCTCGCAGTGCTGTACAGTGAGTACTACAGTTTATATTTGTAAGGTTACCTGATGCATGCGCCTTATAAAAGACCTCTGCCACCAATGTGTTTTTTCCCACCAGATAGATAGCTTCCTCACCAGGTATTATGCTTATCACAATGATTTCAAGATACTGCTATATGCCCAAAATACTGCGGTTTACCGTATAACTGTAATACCGGCCAGACCTAGCCGACATGTTTCATTTCAACAAGTGATCATTATTCGGTGTGCTATGTTGCATTCCAGGCAGAGCTCTGGCTGCATGAGCAGGCGCAGAAAGAGGGCTGGACGAAGGCAGTGCGCCTGGAAGGGCGACGTGCCCAGGAAGGTCTCATCGGGCAGTTGATGGGGGAGAGAGCCGCCATCATGGTGGAGGTATTAAGTTCACTTGTTTACATTACATGTCAGTTATCAGTCATCAGTCTGCATATTTAGATGTATTCTGCCATACTTATGTTACGCAGGGCAGGGACGTTACTTCGTTATTTTTGCAGCTATATTCCTTTCTTCGATGATCTGTGGTTTTTTAGTCATTTTTTTGTAAACAATAGTACAGTTGATAGGTGACAGTCTAATAGTGTTCCATGTGAAATGTCTGAGCCTGCTGGCTACCACTAACACTGAGAACACCAGTGCATCACTAATATCATGCTTGGTGTTTCTCAGGTGAACTGCGAGACGGACTTCGTCGCCCGAAACGAAAAATTCCAGAAGCTGGTTGGAGAAGTGGCCTCTGTAACAATGGCCCATCACCGCAGCATGGCTGGGTCTCGTGGTGACTATGTGAAGGTGAGGACACGCCCTGGGGCTCACTGCTGCTCCTTCCCAGCAGTGTAGATCAGGGTGGCCTTGGCAATGGGGTAGGGTTCCATTACAGCAGCTGTCTGATCTTCACTTCAATGGCATTTTAATGGGTAATCAAACCACAAGTTGACAGGCAGCCACATTATTCCAAATTCATCATGTTAATGGTATGCATGCATGCATGCATCTTCCAAACATAAGTTTTACTTATGTAACTTTTGTAGTTCCAGGACACTTTCATGTGTCGCCTTCACACCACACAACAGAAACTGTCACCTTAAAGCTAAATAGGCACGGGAGATGCAAAAAGTTCATAGGTTAAACATCACGCATAATGTCATGCGAAACTACAATGTTACCCCAAAACAATGGAGGATGAACAAGTCATTTTGTTTGTTATTTGTTATTTGGGGGGATAGCACACGAAAAAATATATATTTATGCGACTTGCAACATAATTAAAATTCATCGTTAAATCTAGTCAGCATATCAATCTCTCATTTTCCACAGGATAAAAAAATTATGTAACGTTATACCACTAATAATAGCAGAGGGAGGTATGTAATAAGGTCTGTCATAGGGCCCTTTACACAAAGTTCCTGAACCTGGTAATAAGCTACTGGGCTGTCTTAACCGGGAACTTTTGTAGTTCCTGGCCACTTTTGTGTGTCACTTTCCCACCTCACAACAGGGACCTTTATGCTAAATAAGCATTGGAGATGCTAGAGCTCGTATGTTAAACTTCACATGTAATTTCATACAAAACTACACTGCCACCACAAAAAAATGGAGGATAAACAACTAGTTTTTTAGTTATTGGGGGATCGATCGTGCAGTCCAAAAATATGTGACAGATATCATTGTTTTTATATTTAATTTATACAGCCCGTGACATGCTTATAATTCATTATTAAATCTGGCCAGCAGACTGATCTTTCATTTTCTACCAAATAAAAATAATGTAACCTTATCCTGCTAATAACTGCTGGCACCAGCGATATTTGGCAAAAGTACGTCAGTCATCGATCGTATTTTGCGCTGCAAAAATACGGAAATGCAAGCAAAAAAGGTATTTATTAATGCAATTCGGAAACAGAAATAATTCAGTCTTCAATTTTTGCTCCACAACCTCTGTTTCTTTTCCCCGCATTTCTGAGTAACTTCCAAGTTAGCGCCGGTGTTTGTGGTCAACCAGTCAGCAAAGTTTATCACTATAAACCCCACCCAATAGTTCTTGATCAAGTGAAAAGTACCTACAAAAGTTGGGGTATCTCTGGTGTAGGGACTGAGAAAAGAGGTTCAGGAGGTAACTCAGAGGAACTATAGTTGGGCTGAGTTCCTGCAGTAGGAATGCAGTTCCTAAGAAAGATTCCTGTTGTGAGAAAGCGCCTATACACACACAGACACACACACACTTGTACACTGTGGGCAATTGAAAGTCACAGTACCCGGTGGACAGGTGAGGGGAGCATGAAATCTCTACATAGAGGTGAGTCACCTAGACTTTTTCAATTAAAGGTTTCTTGGAACTAAAAATAGTAGTTTAAAAATAAACCCTCAGTGAATAAATGGTCTATATCTGTGTTTCAGAGTATGTTGTCTGCAGAAGACCTCTCTACCCTGAGGATGTCTGATGGGTCGTCCATCGCTGACCAGCTGGCCCTAGCTGTCGGTGAGTGAATGTTTCCTGCTGGACACTGGTACCTATCACTGATTCTCAGCAGCATCATTTAAAGGTGCTCTTCTGAATTGCCCGTTGCTTGAAGATCTTTGCCTCTAGGAGATAAGCTATTCAAAGGTTAAATGAATATAAAATTTTACAGGAGTCTTTGTAGTCTGGAGGTGAAGGGGGTGGGCCTACTGAAGAACATATGTCTTTGTGAACATGAGGTTGAAGTCTTCACCTCTCTGTGACCAGAAGGGTTGACGTGTCCCACAGGGCGGCTTGGCGAGAACATTGCCGTGAGACGAGCGGTTGTCCTGGGAGTGCCTGCCGAATGGCACGTGGGATCCTACATCCATGGCACGGTACGTGGACAGGCAGGCATATCTATGGGCCGATACGGCGCCCTCGTGGTCCTTCAGGGTGGCCAGGGCGATGTGGAGACCATAGGAAGGAAGTTGGGGCAGCACATTGTGGGAGAAGCACCTCTGACGCTGGGCAACATGGATGATCTGCCTTGTGGGGACTCAGAAACGCGGCTGCTACCTCAGAGCTTACTGTCGGACCCGAGCAGGACAGTGGGTCAGTACCTAACTGAGCAAGGGGTCCGTGTGCTGGATTTTGTCCGATTCCAGTGTGGGGAAGGGAGCAACGATGTTGACTAATGAGCGAGAACTTTTTAGAAGATGTTTGACTGTCCTATCCAGACGTGATACAACTGGCTCTCTGCTGGGACATTTAATGCAAATCCGAACTCCATATAACATTAGTTTTATCACAAAGAAGTAAAAATACAGTTAGGCAGCAAGATCCACCGCCGTGGGCCACCAGCCCTGTGTATGGTACTGTATGTGCTTGGAGATGACCATTAATGAACTGATCACTTAATAAATCAATTATCAAAGTTTGTGAAGTCTGCCTTCTCTTTAATTACACAGTATTCATGCTGCTGGTGTCACACAGAAGCACAGAAGTGATCAGATTGTGATTATAAAATACATAAAAGTAAGTGATTGCAAATCTACCAACAGTCCAGGTACAAAGAAGTCCTGCTATATAGTAGCAAATATGTATAATATAGTCTCATCAGTGCTTAATGGTGATTAGTGCTGACAATGGCCAAACTGAGCAACTTCACCAACAGTTAGCTTGTTTACAGCTCAAACCAAGTCAGTTAAGTTTATAGATCAATCATAAACAGTACAGGTTGGTCATTCAATGGTAGCAAACTGCTGTATGTATTTACAATGCATACAAACGATGGTACATTCCCCCAGGGAAAGGACTGGACTATGCGAACAGGAGTGTGATGGTCTAGGAAACCATGTCTCCGCTGACATGACCAGAGCACAATCGAGATGGGGCAACAGGGAGACCGAGTAGCATGTAAGCCTGCTCCACATATCAGAATTAGTGCAGGAAGGAGGTAAGGCAAACTGTCAAGGGATAACAACTGAAATAGCTCGGCTAGATTTCAGCAACAAACAGAATGACCCATATGTACAATTTATGTAGCCTGCCCTAAAGATCCTGCTCTTCTAAACATATTGGGACCTGCTACCCCCCATTATTGAAAACAACCCCACAGAAATGCATGACTGTTCATGAAGGGTTTTGTCCAATGAAGTTTCATTTAATTCCCATCTCCCCCTCTCTCTTTCCTACTAAGCCCTCTTCAACTATTCCCTCAAGATCCAACTCCGTGTTCCTAGTGAAACTCCAATCATCTCTCTCTCTCTGCCTTAGGGTCTCCTGGATCTGACATCATTTCTTTTACAGCTCTGTACTTGCATATCACAGGGATCAGTCATTCTTATCACTGGGAGGACAGGCTTCCGCAAAAGTGATGGCTTCAAAGCGAGAATCGACCTTGAGGAGGTCAGTCTCTGCCACTGTTCCCCCCAGACTGGGGCCACCATTCCCCAGCCTTTCTCCAGCTTCCACACCAGTCAGACGCCTTCCGGAGCTGAGGCCTCGACTCTTGCGCCCTTCTGATTCGCAGTTTGATCCCAGTGCCATGGAGGTAAGTGGGAGGGGCCTCTCTGTTACAGATTATCGATGAATGACTGTATTTTGTGCATATTTGTCCTGTGTTCTTCATTACTCTGCATATACATGGTGTGTTGCAAGATGTCCTTTGAATTAGACTGTTTCCGTAAGATCACATGAATCTCAGAATTAATTAAAAACTGAGTTAATGTTTTTATTGTTTTTGTTCGCCCTGCTTTCACTGAATGTTATTTTATAATGGACAAATTGACAAATGAGTAAAGGGATTTTAAATGTCTTTTCTAACAGATGGAAATTAACTGCTCCCTTATTTATGTCTGCTTTAATGCTAACTAAAATTGTTCTTCACTGTATTAGTTAACCAAAAAGATGCAAGTACTTATCTATCGCCCTCCTTCAGGAGCATTATCATCTCAGTTATAAATCACAGTTAGATTTTTATCATTATAACTCATTTGGTTTAAGCTGCATTGCCATTCCGCTGTGTGCTGTATTTTCAAATAGTTTTTAACAAGTTTATTGGTTATATTAAAATATATGGCAAAACGTGTCGGACATAAGTCAATAAATTGAAGACGTAATGCTTTTTTCTAAATTTGTATGCAAACTGGCTGCAGTAAGCAAGAAGGTATCACTATAGACTAGTGGTCCAACTCGCGGACTCCGTAACGAAACACAATTGAATGCAGACTGAGCGATCGATTCCACAGTCATCCCAAGTCAGCATTTTTTCGGACGCAGTGGAATTTGGCCCCGAAGAAAAAGAATTGCGGACCCCTGCGACGAAAAACATACTCCTCGCGATTTCCTGTAGGGTGACGCGCATGCGCATACCAACACCCCCCCCAGTGTAATTGGATTGGCTGCCGAGCGTCCCCACCCAATGACGCGGAGGGGATATTATCCCGGCTGCCGACGGCGGTAAGTTTTCACTCTGTGGCTGACGGCGCCGGAGGATTAGGACGACTACAGGCATGGTGTGTTAATCATTATGTGCAATTTTATTGTGAGATCCCTTTATAAATTTTAGCAGCAGCAGCAGGCGCTTACAGTAAGGTGGGGGAGGGGGTAAAACTTGCGATCCTTTGATAGTGAATTAATCAAAGCCTATAGGCAACTAATTGCGTTTAAAAGTGTCCGTTTATAAAGTTCGACAGGAGAGCAGTCGGGTTTCATTATTTGACAGCTCGATGTACTTTTGGCGTTAACGATCTGTCGTCCGTGAATAGTCAATTTTGTTTAGACTTCTTGGCAGACAAAAGTTTGCCCTCTATATGAGTAAATAAAAATGACTGATCGTGTTTTTCAGTCGAGTTGGGTTCTTTCGGACCCCAGTGCAACCCAATGATCCTTCATCAGCTGAACTTAAAACTGCTGTAATCTTGAAATGCATGTCTTGATGGCTGTGTTCTTCCCTGAACAGTCTGACTTCACGGAAGACCAGATCATCGGTGAGTGATCCGCTTTTCCTCGCCTTTTCCGCTTGTCTGACCACGGTAGCTCTCCGCTTGATCTGCAGTCATGATGTGACTGCATGTCATTTTCGCTCTCCTTTCATCCATACTCCCCCTAAAACATCTGTCCTTTTATATCTCTTGTATGCGTGAACCTCCGACTTGCTCTTTCCAGGATGAATTTAAGCTGGACCGGATTTATGGTGAGTCTCTGCAGCGGAAAAGGAGTTTGACCTAAGATGGAGAATCTTAACGTATTTGAGTCACTAACCCACTGCCTGGAGCTGGGCTGTTTTGGGGCCCTTTTGTGTGTTTAAAGCTTGACTGTCGTTTTATTTCAGACTTCCATTCATTTTCACGTATGCACGTTGTGTATCGTGTTGGTTGCAGTCTCCGAAGAATTACAGATGGCTTAATCTGCATAGCCATTGTGTCTGGGCAAGCTGGGATTTGCCTGGCATTCTCCTATCCCAAGCTTATCTTGGTACTGTTTTCAGACCGTATTTGTCCAGTGTGGTTGGCGGTGGGGGGAGCCGCTGATGTCAGTACTTCCTGACTGCCTGGGGAGGAAGGGGAGTGGACGGCTAATCGGCTAACACGCGTTCTTCGCTAACATTAACAAACGTATCCGAAATATGGACGTTTAATCATTGAGGTTTATGAAAACCACTGCATTGTTCGTGTGGCGTGAAGCATGTAGTGCCCCCGCGCTGTTCTGTACATTAGGTACGGTGGGTCGGTAAGTTAAACTGCGCATTGGAAATGCCCAAATCTGTACTCGTAAACTCTTTGACGCAATTTTTCGTTATTAATTTTTATTTTTTGTGTATTTAGACGTCTCGAAATATCCGCAGATTAAAACTAAACGCCACACTCCTCATAGCGGCGTCACTCTTGCATAAAGTCCGTTTTAGGAGCGGCTAATTTTTTAATTATTTATTTTTTAATGTAGCCCCCCACTTCGGGTTTGGTTTAACCTAAAATGGTTGACTGGTTGCCGCCCCATTCCACTACAGCCTTATATGGCCACATCTCCTTAGCCGGCCCATCCCGGGATGTCCCACATTCCAAACTGCGGGAACAGAACCTACCATAAAACATAGTATGGCGGGACAGTGCCCAGGAGCAGGAGTGCCATCCCAGCGACTCCCATAGGGTTACACATACTTCCTCCATCTGTGTGTTTTGTTTAGATAAAGATTTTTTTTTTTCTCTTTTAATCAGTTGTGTTCCCACCCATCTCTCTCCCATAAACTGGAATGCATTTTTCTGTAAACAATTCTGGCTCTCAAGTCCAGTTAGTGAAGTTTTACCTCATGCCTCTAAAATACTGGTTTAAAATGAGAAAGCTAGATTAGATGTACTCGTGTCAAACAAGGCTGGAAGTACATGTTTAATTATGGCCTAACAGGACTACTTTAGAGAAGATGTAAAACTGGGACTTTATTTTTGGACTTTGCAGTGGAATTTTAGAAGTACCTCCATGATATCCTGAAGGGAACAAATGTAAACCACCTCCTAGTGCTTTGGGTGTAGAGGATTCATCTTTAAGGGAAGTTTGGGTCTCAAACTGTAGAGCTTTCATTTCAGCCATTGGCATTTTCCATTTCTCAGCCCTGTCCTTATTGCCTTCCTGTTCTTCCCTTAGGATAGGCGTCTCGCCCTACATGTGTAAACAAATTTCCCATTCTCTTCACTGCTGACTTTCCCTCTCAGAGTTCAAGGAAGCATTCCTGCTGTTCGACCGGACGGGCGATGGGAAAATCAGCTACAGCCAATGTGGGGATGTGATGCGTGCGCTGGGGCAGAACCCAGTCAATGCTGAGGTGATGAAGGTGCTGGGAAATCCCAAAGCTGATGGTGAGCCCCAGGGCAGGCCAGTATGCCCTAGGACTGGCATGAGGGTGACTGCATAACTGACATATCAAATGCCTTTGGCCTTCCAGAACTGTTGGTATGTTTGTGGGATCTTTAGTCTGTCTATATATACACTTTTTTTTTTCTTTTTTCTTTTGTCATCCCTGCCCCCCCCTTCATCAGAGATGAATTTCAAGATGCTGGATTTCGAGCAGTTCCTGCCCATGTTTCAGACAATCGCCAAGAACAAGGACCAAGGCTCCTTTGAGGACTTCGTGGAGGGCCTACGTGTCTTTGACAAGGAGGGCAACGGCACGGTCATGGGTGCAGAGTTGCGTCATGTCCTCACCACACTAGGTATGTTCTCCCTGGCTTTACTCCAAGCTGAACGTTTACCTGGTACCAAAGTATCTGCCTACTCTTGTTCCTAACATCACAAACACTTAAACTTTGGCAAACATTGTGTTTCATGTATGAAAGCTCATGGTAACCAAACTGACTGTAGCTAATGATGGCTACATAGTTGCCTATAGGGTCTCCATTCTGGCCTAGATGTTCACACAGCTGGTGTAATTAGTATGGTACTTTGCCGCCACCATGGGTCAGTGTCATCACCTCCACTCTGCGATCGTGGACTCCACCTTTTGACGTTTCATGCTTGGATGTGAATTTCCTTTCAAAGTCCAGTTGAAATGTCTAAATTCCTCTTGGTGCATTTGCCAGGATGAGTGTGTCCTGTAATGCAGCGTTTCCCAATCCGGTCCTCACGGACCCCCAGACAGTCCACGTTTTTGCTCCCTTGCAGCTCCCAAAAATATGGGCCTTCTGGCAGGGAGCTGGGAGGGAGTAAAAAACAAAAAGACTGTGGGGTGGGGGGGTCCCCGTGGACCTGGTTGGGAAACACTGCTGTAATGGACTCTCCTGGGGTGTGCCATACCTTCTGTGTTAATTCAATAGCACATGGATAGTGCTGTTAAATACTTATCCAAAAGGGAGTTTTGGATAAGTGCTAGGTGCATCACTCCTAGAAGTGACGTTTAACATTACTGATTTTATTTCAGGAGAGAAGATGACCGAGGAAGAGGTAGAAACCCTGATTGCAGGTCACGAAGATGCTAATGGCTGCATCAACTATGAAGGTAAAGACCCGATGGGATATGATGCAACAGCAAATGGTCATTCGTGTCTGTGTGACTAACTGGTGATGTCCAGGGAGGTTCTCTAAATGTGGCAACTGTCATTTTATGGCTGCATACAGGCTGCTGCTGCTCTGTTGTAATTGTTGTATGGTGTTGCGGTGTGGGATGGCTTGAAGGAACAGAAAACATCTCTGTACAGCTGACCAGTGGCCTTGTGGGTTTGGGTTGCATTACACCATACCTTATCTGGATGTGTTGTAGTGTGGATGGATCCTTTGTGTCTTGGGAGGAATTCCCATAATGCTCTGTCTCCACATCCAGGCATTTGCATTTCGTTTGTCAGAATGTATAACTTGATGCCTGCTGGTGCACAATGCCCCCCCCCCCCCCCCCCCCCCCCCCCCGCTGACGAGGAGAGCAGGGGTTTGCACTGTCACAGCCTGTACAAGGATTAATCCACTCCCTCCTTTTCTTGTGATGTGGTGAGGCGGCGATGCA
>JAAGVU020000084.1:677974-690268 GCA_011763525.2 Mormyrus iriodes | reverse complement strand
GGTCTGTCACAGAAACAGCAGAGGGAGGTGTATAATGAGGTCTGTCACAGAAACAGCAGAGGGAGGTGTATAATGAGATCTGTCACAGAAACAGCAGAGGGAGGTGTGTAATGAGGTCTGTCTGAAATGTCCAATCTCAGTACCTACAGGAACACACTTCCTGAAGGTCAGTGTTCGCCCAGGTCCTTCACATTTAAGGTAACATTTAAGGTAAGTTAAGACTTTGGCGTTGCTAGGGCCATTTTAGGAGGGATTTTGCCGGTAACACAGTAATATTCAGTAACACTTTACTTACAACAGTCATTATAATACATTATAAGGATCAGTATAAGCCATATACGTATTTACAGCGCATTATAGATGAGAGCTTCATAGAGCGTTTATAATGCATAATAAACATGGTTTGCCCCCTTTTTCTTAAATCTAGAGTGGTGCTCCTGAGCACACACACTAAATGCTTGGGGTTGCTCAGGGCCATACCTGTCGGGGGAGTAACCCCAATGAAGCAGCACCTGCTTGTCTCTCTTCATAACCGGCCGTACCCACTCCTCTGCAAATGGGCACACAGACACCAGTCAGAACTCTGACATGGTCACAAAGGCTTGCAATCCTTTTGTCCAGCTGACCTATTCCAACACACAGATGTCAAACAAGCAGCCCAGGCACTGTTGGTTTTTCTCCGAGCTTTTCCCATCCCAACCTCACCTTCTTCCAGGCTGGCAGGAATGGGAACCACCACATGGGAGCTGGTGGACTTGTCCTCTGTCACTGAACCCTGGGGGAGAACAACGTGAGTGGAAATCGATAGCATTAACTGCAGCACCCCACAGAGAGTTCACAGTGAAAGACAGACAGGTGGGGGGTCGGGGCAGGTAGAAAGGTCCGGAAAGCTCGCCGAACCTGGTGTCGCTTTATGATGTCTTTCAGTTTGCCCATCAGCTTGGGCTCAATGTCGGCGCTGAGGTAGATGATGGGCCGGCTGAGACAGTTATTCTGGCCAGAGGGGGAACATGAGTCATTAACTTTCAAAGCAGGTCCTGGAAATTTCTAAGGCTTCAATGGCGATGTGGCCTCACCTGCACCAAGGATTTCTCAATGGTCATGAACATCTCAACGTTGCGGTCCATCCGTGATGGGTTCTGGAAGTCAAATCTCCTCCTGAAAACAGGTAAGGGACCAGTTAAGCATGAGCCAGTACAATGTCCCCATGTTCTCGTACAAACTGCCAGGACATCTTAAATCTTGAGCACCTTCCTGGTCAATAGCAACCTTGATCAGTTTAACTAGACAGACTGCTGTGAATTTTCACTCGATGGGTCACTTGAAGGATGGGTCAGGTGACTGTCACTGCGGTCATAGACTGGGCCACGTGTTCATTTATTTTAGCGCCTAGTGCTTTTGCTTTAACAGTAACTGCATAAAACGTTCGTAATTCAAGATGTGAGCGAGATTGTGGCAAATGCGTCTTTTTAATCTTCTCCTCAAAAACAGCAATTTATTCATTCTATGTGGAAATTGTGTAGGTTTTGCATATTCATGAGACACAACGACACATATAGAGGTAAGAGCAAAGCTTAGGGTCAGAGCACAGGGTCAGTCAGCATCCTGCGCTCCTGTAGCAATTGGGGGCTAAGGGCCTTCCTCAAAAGCCCAACAGTGACATCACTCTGTCAGCCATGGGATTTGAACTGGCATCCATCAGAATACAAGCACAGAGTTCTAATCGGCATAGACACACACTGGTCAGGTTCTGTTTAACCTGCAGCTGCCGGTTCTGGGATCCTTTAGGGCTCTTGTGGGGCCACTCACCAGCCCTGGTCGCTCTTGAACTTGTAGGCAGCCGCCAGTATGTGGCAGAGGGCTCCTCCTGACTTAAAGTCCAGGAAGCACTTAATCTGGAAAAACAAACAGAGGGAAGGCGTTAAGATGGGCAGAGGAGGTGTTAAGCGTGACTCCATGCACGAACACCCTTAATGCTGCTCGACTTTCCATTCAGATTCTCACTGTAGATCCACACAACAAGGAGACTGGAGATATGAGTCCACTTTAGGCATCAACCTTCCATACAGGCAGACGAAAAAGCCATAAATGACCTTCTGAAAGAATCATAAATTATGGTTTTAAAGTACCATTAAAGATCATTCCCCTTTTACTTCACAAGAGGCCACCTTAAGTAACGGTAATTAAGTGCTGTGCACACTGCATTAAGTAAAATTGATTAATATGGCTGTAAATACATCTGGGTCTGGTAACAGCAGTAGCTTTATGTGGCCACTGTGAGTGACTGGTCTTTAAGATTTATACACTGCCTGGATACCCTGTCCAGATCAACTGAGCTCCAGTTAGCTCAGACTGGCTTAGCACCAACTGCGGATCTGAGAACCTTCACGCATGTTTACGCTGATTTAGGGTGCCATTACCGGGAGCTTGGTGAGGGGAGGGTTGCTGACATGTCGGCCAAACACCTCCTCCTGGAACTGCAGCAGCTGGACCACAAGGCTAGACAGAGACTTGTTGGTCGGGGGCTCTGCCTGAATGTACTGCAAAGATGAAGGAGACCTAAGTGTCAAGTGTCAAATGCGACTAAAACTTAAAGGGGCCATAAGTAAAAAGCAAAATAGCAGACAGTTTTAAAGCACTTTTAAATGTATTTATGTGCTTCACAGGATACTGAAACACTGTGAAAACCAGACAGTGACATTAGAGGAGGATAGAGGAAGACAGTTTGGGTACAAAAGCAAACTGATTATGACATTTCGTACACATAATCGCAACTCAGACAGAACAGCTGATTACTGGTCCATCATTACCGCCTGCCTGGAGGACTGAAAGGCTGATTTTAATCCTGTCTGACATTTGAAAACATACTGTAAATTACATTTCAGACACTGTCACTTTCTGGAGTGTGCATTTTAGCGTATTTTAACAAATCTTTCTGTCTTGTTTCTACCATCAATATAAACTCTGTACATATTCATCAAAAATTTCCAAAAAACCTACTTCTCTCCTTCCAAAAGTATCTTCTAAAAATAGAAGCGTTGAGCTGAGTTACACAATCACCACATATTGAGGCTTTAGACGTGCCCTTCAGAAGTCAAACTCCTTCACAAGGAGCAAGCTCTACACATTTGTAAGATCAATATAGTTAATATCAGACAAACACTTGCCAATCAAAATAAATCTAGATCTGGAATCTACATATCGATTAACTGAAATTATTAAGTAAACTTGAATACAGCACAATAAATTAATAGCATGTGTCATATTAACACATGGCTGAATGCCATATCTAACTCGCGTGAAAATGAGTTTACTAGATGGCGCTCTTGTTCTTTAAAAAAATCTAATCACATAGCATTACTTCTCCAATCTCGCTATAGTAGAAGCTTTGGTTCGAAAAAGTTCAGTGCCAGCGATTAATCTAAGTGATGACATAAAAGTTATACCAGAACAATGAACAGGGTACAACAGAGAGGTGTGTTCTTTCGGGGTACCACGAGGCATGAGAAACAGCGAATCTCCACCGTATGGGACTGATTACCGTTTAGTTTAGCAATCAAAGTTCCGCAGTGCTGCACATATGTAATAAATCATCAAATCTGGAGAAACACTGCATACAACTATATTTATTGCGAGTGTTAAAATGTTAACGAAATGTTAATTGAAAGGTTGACTAATTAGTGAATCAAATACGGTGTTCCGTAAATAACACTTCTTTTAGTTTATCGGATTTCTCTTATTTGGGGCCCAGGTTTAACCCCTCACGGGGCAGCTCAATGGGGACAGCCTAACCACGATGCACAGCCCAGTTTTTCCAACTGGTTCCCTGCGATGCTCACAGTAGCACCGCGGACCGAAGCGTTACATGTTTTGACAGCACTGACCATATGCCGCTTTGTGCGTGTCGGGAGGGGGGCGGCTCCCCTGGCCGACTGCTTCTCAGAAAACCCCCTAAATGCTACGCTCTGCACAGTGAATATTCAACAGTTGACAGTGAAGAAGGAGCGAGATGCCGAGTCAATCTATATAGCGATGCACGTCTATGTGCGGTGCTTGCTGCATGTGCATCCTTGCATTCGAGCACAGCCGAATTGCTTTGTGCCGGACTCAAGCGCAATAAACACAAAGCTGGGACATGCACTGGGGTTTAATTGTGTCAGATGCCGAACGATCGCCGGCTCCACGGGGCCATACAGCCCCAGTCCCTCCCATGGCCGATCTGCGCAGACGCTTCCTCGGCATCGTCCCTTTTGTCTCCGGATCTCGGGCTGTGTGCATGGACCAGCTGGACTAGCCCTGCAGACACCGCTGCTCGCCCTCCCACTCCTCCTCTCCTCCTCCTTCTGCTGAACACTCATTCTTGTTTCTTTATTTGCAATACGGTTCCGTCAACCCAAATAACACGGGATCGCGGTGGGAGAAATATAAGAAAAAAGACAAGCAGTACCTTTTTGTAATTCTTGCCCAACCATATGCGGACGTTGTCGAACTGTGAGATTGTGTCGGCAGCTTCGAAATATTTTACGTTCGGGCCGCCGTCTTTCTTCCGCACCGCCATCTTTGCCTGCAGATGAAGAAAAGACGCCCTTGCTCGCCCTCTGGTGGCCGTTCGTAAGCTCCGCGGTGCTTGGGGTTTGCTCCGGACGCGTTGTAGCGGCGAAATTGCGTCCATATTGGCTCAACTGATGAAAGCCGCCGACGGTCGGATCAGGTGGCATGGTTGAGCCAAGATGTCCGACAATGGAGCTGTGATTGCATAAGTGATGTCGCGGCGCTTCAATTGATGCATTGATAGAAATTTTTTAATTTCAGAAATAAAAATCGAGTAAAAAATATCAATATTTGGGGTATTGTAAATTTTAGATTCTCTCTTGTAAGACCTTCCATTACCTTGTTGTTGATTTGCAAAAATACACACAGTCGGACATACAAAGAACACAGAAATTTACCGTGGGTGGCTGTATATGAAATAACCCCATCATTTTAATATAGAAACAACCACGTTGTCTACTGTTGATCGATGCTGCTGAATTGTACCACGTGACATATCTGTGCCCCATTCGATTCATTCAGCCTCCCCTTTAAATGTAAATAAAGGGGAGGTTGCGTCTGTGAGTTACGTCTTTATTATTTGATTATATTCTATACATTTTATAAGTGCCCTGCCAGAATATAGGTTATCCATACCCAAATACCTATCTCAATTACATTGTTTTGGCTGTTGGTTCATCGAACGTGTTTGCAGCGTTGCTCTGTAAGTAGTATAAGCCCCTAAGTAAATAAGTATAGGTACATTATTAGATAAGTTTTCAAATACATGTAGGGGAATGAGCAACGGCAGTCCGCCGAAATCCACACAGCAGCCAAATCTGGAGCAGCGCTTACATACAGGAAACAGCAGGGGTCACCGGTGTCTAGAACATTCTGAAGGCTTCAGCGCCAGACCCATCGTCACGCTCAGAGCCGGATGTGTTAATCATCATTGTGATCCATTGTAGAACAATTAATACTCTTTAGGAATAGGAAAATCCGAAATGTGACCATTCCCATTTACTGGACAGTTATATGTGTGTTTTCTAATAAACTGCCATATATTTGTAATCAAAGACTAGACTGTCTATTATTATTATTATTATTATTATTGTTGTTGTTGTTGTTGTTGTTGTTAGTGTTATTGTTTTGATAATTGAGGATCTTTTTGTTAGAATACCCCCCCCCGATGTTATGTTTCCTCTGTAACAGTACTTATAATATTGTAAGAATTATAATACTAATTATATAAATTGTAAGCCTAATTATAATTCTATAGTTATTTTCTCAAGTAGCCTACTCATCAAACCATAAACCGTAATGTTATGTAAATGACCCTTTAAATTTAACAGAACCGTATGATACTTCGTAAAGAGGTGATGCTCGCCTTCATGTACAGCTCTAGACGCCGGTATATACCGTATGTGTGAAGATAAAGTCTGAAACCATTCCTGTTATAAACACAAGAAAAATACTAATTAATCTGAACCTACAATAAAATAAATGTATTTAAAAATGAAATTATATAAACCAAAATCACAGTGTCCGTCTACGAATATATTGACTTGTTGTAGTATAGAATAGGCCTAATCAATTTGTTCCTATTACCGCAAGTAAAGTAAGTAAAGTAAAGCCTATATCTGCAGAAAATATTTTTAACCAACTGTCATGATCGCTATATTTAGAATTGTCACTGGAACATGTATTTTTTGGCAGTTTTTCAAGGGTTTTCAAAACATATACGGCTTTTTGTTTTGTTTTTGAAAAGTTATAAAAAATAGTATACATTTGAAGAAATATATAATAAATATAGTTAATGTTTTGTAATAAAGTCATAGTACTCTTTAAATATTGCGCATAAGTAGGCCTAACCATGTTCCGTTAACCTTTTGAGTAATTTATTTATAGAATAATACAGAATGTTAGTTTATTTCTAATTTAGCCTATATTTATTCCAAACCACAAAGCAATATTTTGATCAGATAAGTGTGCGGTAACCTACAAACATGCGCACGGCTGTGTTAGCGTGAGTACCGAGCGCATACAAAGCCGGCCATTTCTACGTCTCACTGACCTTTTCCTTATTCGTCTTCTCCACCAGACAAAACCGTTTCCCTTATTATGTGTGGGTGTGTGCGTGTGTCTGCATGCTCTGTGAAGGTGCGAGTGAAACGGCCGCTAATTATTTTGTGTGTGCCTGAGTGTGTGTGTATGCGTGCGTGCACGTGTGTTTGTCTGTGTGTCTCTGCCTGTGGAGGTAAGTGAAGGCTATTGATTATTGTAATCCTCCTATTTGTGAGTCTGTGATCCTCTCGGCCCACCGGCCGACGGAGGAATCGCTAATGGGCCCCAGCGATCCTGCCTCAGACTTCTCCCAGTCCAATTAACTTTCAACCAGAATGTGCTGAGAGAGCGGGGGTGCTCCCATTGGAAAAACATTCAACAAAGCCTAACAGCCCAGATTGCCATTAGCTGCTCCTTTTACTTATAGGGTTTCCTCTTTTTGTTACGAGTGGACATATCGCATCACGTAGCCTACACCACAGTGCAGGCCGAGACGGGGAGAGTAAGTATTCAGGCAGGTGCAGTGGCCTTACGTGCGCAATACTCGGTGCTCCTGGTAGCGTCGGCCGGGTCAATAATTTAACGTTTTTATTATCACTACCGAGTTTTTACCATATGCGAGGCATATTTAGGAATAATTAATCTCCTTGCAGGCCTAGTTTTTAAAGAAATCTGTGGACACATTTTAACGTAAACTAAAATATATAAGAAGCCTTTTCCCTGCACATCCGTGCCTCTCAATTATGCGTGAGACCCTGAGTAATGAGCACGGCTGTGGATTTATACGGTAGGTCCAGCTGTACTGATGTAACTATTTTGTATAAGTTGTCTGCTGTTAAATATCGCTTTGATAGTTTTATTGAATAATGTAACCTTTAATATGTGAGAAATGACAACGTGCTAGTAAGGGAGGGAAGGATCATATAGTACGAATAATATGATTCAGAAGCTAAAGTAGATTGTTTATAATTATTATAAGATGAGCCAGAGCTATATGATTATTATGTATTAAAAAAAACTTAAATAACGGGCCGAGGAGGAGGGCTTCATGCCTTTTAGATTAAACACAGTTCAGCTTTATAATAAAAATCACAGATCAATACTGAAAACATCGTTGGTATTAATTTAGGAATATTGGCTAAATTAAATGCGACGTTCAAGTGAAAATGAATAGTTACGCTGTCGGTTTAGTTCCATTTGGAAAGGCTACATAAATCCACTACATAAATATAACTTATGTTGATGTATTGTAATGCTGTGACAGATTATTATAAACAAGAAATGTAAACTCGAAAAATAATGATACTATAATTAAATTTCTCTTTGGACTAAACTACGTCTATTGTACTATAATCATAACTGTTACATTATAATTAATTTGCGATGTTATATTATTAAGTTAACTGTGGTAATATTAGACAAGTAATGCAAACTTCTATATTCGTACAATAGCGTTATGTTTGTAACGCCACATTAAGACTCTTATTGAGAAAATGACATACGCAATTTAATATGCTAACATGAACGTTATAGCCAGAGGAATGAATCTGCTTCTAATTCTGTCATGGTTTAATTCTCCTCGACTTGCTGCATTAAGTACTGTTCAATACAAGCCCTTGGACCAGTGGAGTTTGGTCAGGATTTCAGCCAGGATCTCAGTAAGGAGTCCTGAGTGGTCTGAACTGTGCTAATGAACTTCTGACATGTTGGTGTTACCCTGGCCGTGGTCCACACCGGCAGCCATGCGAGCAGCTTGTAATACGATTCGTCACGTCGACCTAGGGAGGTGACAAAAACGGTGAAGCTAAAGTATTTCAAAACGTCCATCTAAAAGCCAGCATTTCCGAAATTAATTTACGTCAATGAAAACTCTTGATATAATAATTTCATGCGCTATACTTATTTCGTCCACAACACATTTTCCTACAATAATATTAATGAAATAATTGATATTATTTGATGCTGTGTTATTAGGCTTGGTGAAGTTACTAATGCCAGACACTTAATATTAATTCAGTATTTCTCATACAAGGGCAGAGTCGTTTTTATACACACTTCTGCCCATTTTGGCAACTGAACTGGAATGAATGGGCATTAACAGTTAATGCAAATACATGTAAAGGAAATAGGAACACTTTCTACTAGTTTAAAATTAAACTACAAATATTAGACTTGTGACTGTAAATTTCCCAGGGCATATAGGTTCTCAGGGCTTTTCCTTTAAGCATAGTCCCATGCATACTGATTATTTCCAAGGTCTTCTATGAATTTTAGTCATAATTTATAACAGCTTAAAATACATCGATAAGAAAAAATAAATAAATAAAAAGGTAAGAATAATAAAAACAATTAATTTGTTTAGTGGGCATGGATGTATTACATAAAAGACCTAAACGGAAGACATAAATCTTACCTCATAGAAAAGGTTTATATCAACGATATGATTTCTGTAAAGCCTTATTAAAATATTCTGCAGCTAAAATGGTATCGTCTGTATCTTCTATGACAACAGTTCTGGGTAGACATGCAGGGTACCCTTTGTTCCTAAGCATTTCAGCAATGATATACATAAAGCGGAGGCCATTACTTAAACAACAACACAGTCTCCTCCTGGAAATATTCAATATTCTAAATGTATTTCTACATGTTGTTTAAATCCCAGCTGTCAGATTCAAGATTTCCTGAAATGTTGGAGAACTAACAAGAGGCGAACGTTTTTAATCGTGGCCAGTGGTCCAATGTGTCGACAGATGTATTGGAAATCCATGTTAGACAACAAGTAGACCGAAGGCTGTGAAAGGCCAAAGATCCTCCACTGTCACCCCTGCAAGGTCCATGCTTCAGGCCCACTTTGCTAGGTTCAGAAGGACAGGGAAACATTTCAGCTGCAATCAGCCAACAACTACACTGACACCAATCTCTGTTGTGTTTGTACTTATTACCTCTTAGTAATAATGTAATTCATTAACCTCTGAAATCTTTATTCCTGTGGTTTTCCCTGTGGCTTTCACAATTAACACGCACTATTTTATCTACTCAGGTGAAACTCGATGATAAAGACCAGTGTTAACAACAGTATCACACTGTAATGTTGCTTTAATATATTTCATAAAATAACCCTCAGGTCAACTCAAAAAATGCACATTGGACATTCAGCTGAACAGTTAAAGCACTCTGGAGTGGTTTTTACATACAGTATTGGAATGATCTGGAAAACACACATTTTTTATGTACATTTATGTATAACAAAGCGAGGGTTACACACCATTAACATATATCAGAAACAGCACAAACAGATGCGTGCAGCAGTAGTATATATTCCACTACAGAAGTTGCCGGTAACTCTATTTGCTTAGGGTCATGAGGTGCATGGCCTGACAGACATCTAACAGTTCATTCCTATGAATAGAAGGTCAGACCTTCTTCTCAGAGCATTTGCTTATCTAGAACAATCCACAACATAACAGCTTTTCTCTCTTTTTTTTCCCAATTTGACTCTCTATGGTGCCATCTGCCTTTTGAGTCCCCAGGAAGACAGTCTGCACGATGGGGGTGGGGCTGTGGGCGGGTCAATCTGCATATATGAGAAATCCAGAGAAGGTGCTATATTTGTTGGTGTTGCCTCCGTGGACTTTACCCCCATCCAGCTGAACAAACACCTCGTCCCCCACGTCCAAATGCAGGATGACGCTGTTGGAAGCGTAGTCATAGTTCTGATCTGCATCCTGAGCGATGGCACTGGCCCTGACCTGAAACAGAGACATGAGCATCATGGGCTTGTTGGTAACCGCAGGTACCTCCGAGGCGTCACTCACATCACGGCTATAAAGACAAGAAAGGAACCGGCCAAGGCATTTTGCATTGATTCCCTTTATACTTTCTCTTCTTTAAAGGACTTTGTTTGAAAAAAGTTGTAAATAGATGCTTTGGGGAGAATTTTTTTTTCTCACTGATAGCAGACTGAACTCTTGATGTAGTAGATTCAGAATGTAAGCCTAGGACACTTAATGAGGTTGATTACTCAATTAAGGGTGATGAGCATGGATGGTTAGGAACTGCTCACTGCCTGTGAATTTCTCTTCCTGCCTTAACACCTTCTAATATGCATTTTTTTAAATTATATCTGTATCTGGGCATGAGGCAGCTTCCTTAATTGTACCCATATTGTAAACTGTCCCTGGCCTGAATCAGATAATGGCCATTTAAATGCCGATTGTTATGTTGAGTGGAAAGACATAGAAAAGCACAAAGCTTTATGGCTTAGCTGTGTGACATTTCTGTACTTTTACAAGGAAAATACAGGATAGCCACTATTGCCTGTACACATTCAGTATGCAGCATTTAGTTTATGTAGTAGAGGTATCTCCAAAGGCTGTCAATACCTCCATTGTGAGAAGAGTGTAAATCGTACCGCACACTTGCACAGATATTTACTATCGTACATCCCATAACACAACTCTATAACCACATTTGTACACTCATTACTGTGATGGCTGTAAGGAAAAAGTTTTCCGAATAATAGACAATAATAACAGACAACTGTGCAGTAACATTAGACAGTAATGTTTTAGGTGATCTGAACTTTTGTTTCTAAACTTGGCTGCTTTGGCTTTTCATGAAAGCGTTGGTTTTCAATATCCATATGACTTCCCTCTCCCCAAAAAAATAGATTAATTACAGGATAAAATCGGAACAGTGATTCAGCAAGTCATTTTTAAACAATATTCCTTTTGTATTTCAGATAACGTTATAAATAGAAATGGTTCCTCTAAAACAATATAAATTAGTCTCAAAGCCCTTAAAATGTTCCCTTTCCCTCTGAATGGATGATTGCATTTTTGAAAACCCTTGGACTTAAAAGGCACATCTCTCAGTTATTTTGTTCCGTTAAAGAGCACATGTCGACTTTCATAAAACCCTGTCCTCCCGATCTGGGGATGGGGCTATCACTAAAGATACATGTCCCTCTATGTCTATCGCAGCTGGATTCACTGGACCAGCAGCTACAGCATCTTTATATTATAGATATATATTTATGTATTTATAGATAAATAAACTTGGCTTCTTCCTGCTGGCAGCTGCTTGACCTGTTTACTCAGTAAAGTCGTCTGATATGGCAGTTTATTTATCATCAGAAGATTAAAGATTTTATGTTTTAATCATTTTTCCAGCGGGAAACGCCGTGGTCTTTTGCTACCATTTTAATGAGTTTCCCATTTAATGGAGAGCGTATTTTAAAATGCCTCGCAGAGCTCGGTAAACGTTAACCCTCCTCCACCTCTCCAGCGTCCTCCCCCCGGGTCAGACCATAATGTCACTGGTATTGAGGGCTGCCTGTCTGACAGCCCCACACCATGTAAATGAATGAGCTGCGACCGCGCTCCGTCACCCCAGCCCCAAGTGGGCGCACAGCCTCATCCTCTATATCGATTACTGCCATGTCTGCCATGGGGTGTGGATCCAGGAGGGGGAGCGGGAGCGTGGGCAGGTTTGGGGCGGGGGCAGGGAGGTGTGTTCAAAGAATAGGAGCTTTCAAAGGAGTATGTGGCAGGGCATGTATGGTGCACTAGAGTAATTTGGAGGTTAAAGTAAATGAGTGCAAGACACAGCACGAGATGGTGTACTGGAGTAAAAGAGGGTGAATTAGAGAAATGGAAAGAGGGTGTGCACTGGAGTAATGGGGGTGAATTAGAGAAATGG
>JAAGVU020000084.1:643052-673717 GCA_011763525.2 Mormyrus iriodes | reverse complement strand
TACCTATGGGACTTAGTGGGGGTTGGGGTGGGGGGGTGGGGCTGGAGCGTGTGAGTCTATAAAGTACCTTCTATTCTTCCACCAAGAAAAAATATCATTTATATTAAGTGCAGTGGAGCAGGTGTGCTGTAGTGAGCACCAGTCGCTCCTCTGCTATAGGCCTGCCCCCTCTCAAATCTCACGTTAATTGGGTTCTCCGTTTGTTTGAGATTCCTCTCCGTTGTCCCCATTAATTGGGGCTGCTGCAGACATGCTCCCGTGTAACACTGAATTTCGACTGGCTACAGAGACGTGCGATGAGGTACAGTTTTGCACGTTGAAAAGGTATGAAATTCAGACGGGTGGGCAAATTAATCTGTGCTTCCTCTGACACTCACCGTCGACAGGATTCTTGGAGCGATACTCACCGTCGACAGGATTTATTTACAAAAAACACAGGACAGTCTGTGGGAATGTGCCGGTTTCTCTCTCAGTAGGCCCAGTCATGACGACCATGAAAATCTAACCATGTGCTTCAAATTTGAGAAAGTATATACTTTCTCCACCCAAAAGTGTGTCCGCACTGCAGGGCCGCAGTGGCTGCAAAGCAGACCCCCCCACCCCCTGCATAAATAACACGGATGATGGTCTTTGTCAAATGCATTCTGACATTTCTAAAGGCGCCCTGTGAGAAGAAACAGACCTTTATGACATCTATGCAAAGGATGTGTGACGTCTCAGGAAAAACAAGCAGAGGAAGGATAGGGAAAATTGGGCGGAGCTGTCCAGGAATTACAGAAGGACGCAGACACTTGTTCTGAAGAAGAACCAACTGGCTGAAGGTGATCTGATGTGGTGACCGTATGATATGACTTCTGGATTACTTTCTGCATGTTTGAAGGTGTGAAGTCTTTACTGTCCACCTGTGATCTTCTCGTTTCCAGCATACCAAGTGCATGGATTGTCTCGCTGCAGCAGAATATATTGCAAATGTCACTTAAAGACCTTAAATACCCCGGTAAATGTTTCCACATGACAGTAAACAAAAAAGCCAACCTTTTGAAAGAGGTGAACTGCCAGGTTCTCCTGGTGCCACAGTGTGGGCACAGGTACAATATCAGACGAAATCCCGTTATTAATGACAGCGGATGCAAAAGGGAGTCAAAGAGGTGGAATTGATCTTCAGGCAATGGGTGAACCTCAGTCCTTTGTCCAAATGCTCTGCACGTTGTCCCAGTACCTTCTCAGCATCGCTGAATCAATCACTCCCCAAAACAAGCTGGTGGCTTATTTAATTAGTGAAGTCATCAAGCCTTAGTTGACCATGTGGCTCATGCTGAAGAGACCTTGAGTATGATGCTGTTGTGTACTCACAAAGACGCTGCCATTTAACAGAGTACATCACACTGCCAAACACTGCACAAACTGGAACGAGGCTTCACAGGCCTGGAAAGCTCCTACCTGTGGGTTTAACCACAGGCCATTAAAAACCATTTAGAAGACATTCTAATTAGGAGGCTCCTTTCATCTGAGTCTGCCAGGGACATAGCATTGTGCTGCCTTTGTGACTGAACTCCAAAAAACATTCTTGCCCAATTTTTAGTATTACTGAGTCGCAGGATATTTCTAGCATTTTTGTCATTAGTAGAGCGAGTCTTATTCCTTTTATATGTTGCGGGATACAGGCAAAGCGCAGCTTACTCTAGTCACGGTGAAATAAGATGGAGCAGCTTTGGCGCAAATGACACGTTCTCTGCCTGAAGTGCACTTGTAGAATTGACGTGGTTTGCCATTTGTTTTTAGAGCACTCAAGATAAATAAGTGCAATATAGTGTGGGAGAGAGAGAGAAAGAAAGAATGAGAGAAAGAAAAAGAAAGCAGAGAAGGGACCATGATCTTCTATCTTGTAAAGTGGTGCATCCTGGGAAAGAGTGGTTGCAGATGTCCTGCAACTGTTTTTCAACATGTACACAGATCAAGGCTAATTCGTAATAGGAAATTCTGCTTCCTTGACCAATGCCTTGCAGAAAATAACCAAGTCAATGAAATCCAGGGATGACCCTGAGATTATAACATCACACTTTTGAAACTGTTGAGAAACTGTAGAAAACTAACATTGTTTTCTCTCCTTATCCGTATATTGCTCAGTTCCCTTCCATCCATCTCATTTGTCTTGATCTCATTCAGCCATTCATGTCATTCTGTCTGTTGCTCCATCTCTCAACCCCCTGTCTTCTCTCCTCCATTAAGCCATCCATCTTCTCCTACTCCCCTGATCTCTTCATCCACCCATGGGCCTGCACTCACCATACCCTCATCGCCATCTCTCCCCCAGCCCCATCTTCATCCTGCTAAGCAGCATCCCTGATTCACCCCGAGCTCTCTGCTCCCCTCTGCCATAGAGCATGAACTGTACGGTTGGCTGACACTGAACGTGAGACAACGAAAAATGCATCTTTTACACTGTACCATGCCAAATAGTGACTCGAGGCTTTTTGATTGCACTGACTCGTCATACTAGATCTTCAGGTCCCTCAACACAAAAAACATAACTTTTTTAATATCATTTTTACTGACCAACTGACCAGTGTCATTGTAACACAGGATAGATAGTGAAATGGTAGAATTAAGCCTGCATAGGTGGATCAAGATTGTTGGGAGATTCTAGAAAAACATTAGGGTATGCAATCAGGCACTGTGTAAGAATTTTACAGAAATCCAAATATACCAATGAGAAATGTAGTAGAGGTATGCTTTATTGTGTAAAAACACATTGACTGTGCTGGCCATGTTTGTCTGCCCATCTCTGGGGCTGCAATGCGGTTTCTGTCGATGATGTTTTTTTAATTGACGCGAGATAGTGGTCCTGATCCGCAGCCATTGTGTATTCATCGACGGCTTCACTCCTCCTCATCGCCCTATCACATCTGCAAAGTGAGCCCACAGGACGGATTTCAAAGTGCGTGAATCGTGCTAAATTATTTAGCTGACTGAAAAGATAATTAACGGCGAATCGATGGACAAGCAAAGAGTAGTGGGGCGGGAGATCTCATCAAGACGCGATGAATGATTTAAAAGGTGGATAAGAATGGAATGACAATACCAGACTGTATGAAGGAGACCTGCCACTCCATCAAACCTGTAATATTCAGGTTACTTTTAATTTTCTGGTGTATTATGTAGACAAACGAATTTCCACATCTTTGCCGACGTAAAGGTTTCATTCTTAACAACGCATTGTGCGTCTGGCCCAAAAATCTGACGGAATGACATAAAATGTCCTTAACACTCAAAGCCTTGCACATAACTGAAAGCTCATTTTAGAAAGAATTATGTCGCTTCATTTTAAATAAACATCATTGATACAAGACAATAATTCAGATCTCAGAGCTGCTCTGTGAAACACTAAAGTATTAAAGAGGCCCCATCCATAACTAAATTGAATTATGTGATTCAATTACTCGATTTGTTTTAATCAGAAAAGCAATGCTTGAACTAAGTGAAATTATCACCACATGTTCTTTTTACCTGGATAGTTTTAGAACGTTTTCATTTGCAAAGGCCCTACAACGGTGAAAATTATACAAAGCTTGAGCATCAATTACATGATCAATTACCTAATTCGATTACTGAATGTGCTTGTTCTTTCAGACTCTGGTGTGTCCAGTGCAGTAAAATGCAGCCAAATAGTGACATCTACTGTAGTTTATTGCTGGTGAAGCGGAATCACACAGTGTCCATCTGATGTTCACAGCCTCACAAATCTTCTCATTTTTACAGTCACAGGTTTTCATACACATTTCAGGTCCATTTTAGACCTTTTCATCGGTGAACTTCATTAAGAGTCACACATACTGTATGCTACGATGTCAGAAAGTGAACAGAATGAAGGCTAATTAAGAGAAGGGCTTCCTTTTCCACTGCTTTCGATTAGCGTTGCTGTGGAGAACGGTGACCCTGACATTCAACGGCTATCACATGAGCCAGCTGACAGCTCTGCTACGAAGTCCAATATAAATGTGTAAGGCACTGCAGTTGACCCCAATAACCTGATAGCACAGTGGTAGTTTGTGTAAGTAAACATGGATTAGCTGACTCACCAAATGTCTCGTAAAGGCTTCTAGTCAAGTGAGGTAATAAAGTAAAAACTCAAAGCCCTGACTGGATCAACTAAGTCTTTTAAGTTATTAGTAGTAATTATGAGGGATCTCAGACCTTTAAATCAAGCGCCTTTGCAAATTGAGTATTTTTTTTTCCAGATTCCTTGATCTATTATTACCCTCCAGCTGGACTTCATTCCCCAACCGTGCCCTGATTGGTGAAATGGAAGCTGTCTTAACTTCCTGCTTCTATATAATTGCTTCAGAATGAGAGATCCTCTGACTATCAGAACCCAGCTGTTAGCTCTGCGGTTCACCTCAGCGCCGGAACCGCCCTGATCTTCTAGCTACCTGCCACCTCGGTCACCAAGCCGACCAGTGCAGCTGCGTCGCCATGCCCCTGACTGCCAGGCTGTATTTTAAATGTGCCGTTGGGCATGTCTGCTCATGTTGAAGCGCCGCTCTGTGTGTTTGAAGATGAAGCACGGGTGGAGGTAACATTTCATCACTCCTGCTTGTGGGCCTTAATTCAGGCAGGTGCCTTTCGGGGTCGTAAATGTAACTCAGGGAAAGACATAAACAACCATTAATGCTTTAGTGGGAGCTGTTGCCTGGAGCATCTCACTTCCTTTAGTTTCTTCATCTCATTCCTAAACGACTCTAAAGTGTAAAGTAATGAGGAGCGTACATCCCAGAGAGATGACCCCTCAATTAGGTCACATGAGTCTTTCACCTCTCATCATTACATTATTTGGTTTTTTTTTGTTTAGTCTTTACACACCCAGACCCAGACCCCAGTAGTAGTCCATCCTGTGACCTGAAGCCTCCTTTACTTTTGTGTGTTTTTACACATTTTTTGCCCTCCCACCCTTTACTTCTATTAAATCTATCTCCACTCCTGTCCCTGCTCCATTGTCATATGGTCTAGCTCGCTGTCCATATTCCTATATTCCTCTGAATATTAATAATTTTTTATATATTTTTCTGATTCCTCCTGGTCATTCCACCTTCTCACACTTATTTGCAGATTTTATTCTCAGTTTTTCCTGTATTTCTTGCCTGAATGTCTCTGTTTTCTAGAAGCAATTGTTCAAGAACTGGTGCAAGGTTTGTTAAATGACGGATTCCCTAAAAAAACACCAATCTCTCTATAGTTCCTTGTCTCTGACATTTTTGCTCATCATCTCATCACGTCATCTCAGGTAATCCTGCGCTAATATCCAGAGATTAAGGCTTCATTGCTTGTCATCAGTTTACTAAATATCAAATTTCAACATTATGGCAACATACCACTTAAAATAATGTCATTCACTGATCTCAGTATAAGCACCTAAAATAGGGAATATCAAACTGGCTGTACAAATTATATCATTCAAATAATGTCCAGGAAGATCATATATCCATGGAAACATATGCCATAAATCAGTGTGTCCACACATTGTCTTGACAGGTAGAGAAACAAGGATGGAATGAGAGATAAATGGATGCCTTGCTTACACAGATGAGCCTCAGATAGACTAGGAGGGGACAGACACAAATAAACGCAATGAGGAGACAGGGTGATAAAAAAAAAACAGCTTAGAGTGATAAAGTAATTTGGAAAAACTTATACTAACATACAGCACAGAACAGGAACACAAAGATACACACACACAGTGATACACAAAAATGGTAATCTTTTCCTGACCTGTCCATTCTTCTTCAGATCCGCCCACATGCTGGTCCCATCACCTCCTCTCATGAGTACGTGGTAGGTAAAGTAATAGATGCCAGGCAGGGGGCAGGTGAACTTGCCAGTGCTCGGCTCATAGTAGTTTCCTACATTGGTCACCACATCGTCAAACTTGAGCACCTCGCTGCCCTCATGCTGCTTACGGAGACCTGCGTAGAAAGCAATCTTTGGACTGTAGGAGGACACATAGCCGCCTGGCCCGGGCCCCGGGGGGCCTGGGGGACCGGGCTTACCCGGCTCTCCAGGGGGGCCTCGAGGGCCAGGGGGACCAGGAAGGCCGGGATTGCCACGGAATCCAGACTTGCCTCTTCGTGCTGTGAAATCTGGAGGTGGCGGGGAAACGACAGCCAGCTCATGGCCACTTTGGGCTGGGGTGAAAGGGTCGCAGACCATCCTGCAACTGCCTAACATCTCATAATGGGTCCCCCCACCTCCAGTACCACCCGCTTTAGTGCTGTGGACCAATAGCGGGATGGCAACTAACAGCACAAGCACCATAGCCACACCCACTGCCACTCCGATGACGCGCTTCCTGCGGCCGAGCCGAGTGGCAGCCAGCGTGAGGAAGTCCTCTTCCCCTTTGGAAGTAATGGTGCCGGCCAGCCTGAAGCAGGACGTTCAGATGCCGGAGACTGAGGTATGAAAAGAGTGCAGGATACAGAGATAACGAGGGCGGCAGAGGCAGTGTATGGCAAGGAATGTGGAATGTGAAATTGTTTTTGAGGACCAGGCAAGACAATATGTAATGGAGGGACCTGGAATAATGCAGAGAGGAAAAGAAAGATGGGGAGCTTAGGAGGACAACACCATGGTAACAAAAGAGGGATGACACATAAAGGAGTTAGAGGGGATTGAAATGGATGACAAACTAGGAGAAGCAATTCTGTGCATAAATAAACTGAAGAGCGCAGCTCAATGAGTGGTGAAGTAGGAGATGGATTTGCTTTCTGTTTTAGGAATCCAGAAGGTCAATGAAAGGGATCTCCTTGAGTTACCTAGATCCCATCTATGGGGTTACCTGTGTCTCCCACTTCTTTAACTCCCCAGTGTCCATTTTGTGGGCGGGGGAGGGATTAACCCTCCACTACAGTAAGCAGAATCACAGATTTTTAATTCAAGCTTTCTCTGAAATTCTTGCACAGTTTTTGTTCTGTTTCACGCCACAGCAAATGTCAGCGTAACAGAAGTGAGCTCAGGCCTTTGGAGTGACGTGCTTTGTGAAACGGAACCGTCACCAGTACACCATAGTGACACGGTGCGACCAAAGCGCCTGGAAAGTCAGATAGCGGACTCAAGGTCTGGAAATGAATACCGGCCAGAATGGTAAGAGATTCAGCTTCAGCTACTGCAGCTCTGTGGGAGTTAGGGCTTCGCCTCCACCAAGGATGCCTCTTTCTTCTGCTTTTAGGATCACTTTTAACACGTCCAGGGGAATCTGGTGGAAATCCCGCGAGGGCGGTGACTATGGAATGGGATGTGATTTGTCTGTGAGGTCTCTTCACATAAGAAAGGGGCTCATTAGCAACTTCGTATCTCACATGCCCACATGTGCCATCTACAAACGCACAGAGGAAATTCTACGAGAGAAAAACAGAAGAGAAAAATATTTTATAGTAGACATATACAGAAATTCTGGAATTCACTTGAAAATCTAAAATGACTTTTCTGTACATTGCATTTTAGAAAAAACGTTATAGCTTGCTAAGCTATACTGCAGATTTAACTTAATGAATTCAAAATAAATATATTCATAATTCATTATACAATTTCATGAATAGTCGTTTGATAGAAAGTATATCAGTAGATTACAAATGTAATACCACACTTTCCTGCCCGTGTCAATACCATTATTATTATGATTATGATTGCTATTATTATTATTATTATTATTATTATTATTATTATTATTATCATTGTCACGATTATTATTATCGTCATCGTTATTATTAATAACAACAACAATAATGATGATGATGATGATGCTAATGATAATAACAACAACAATAATAATAATAATTATTATTATCATTATAGCGCTGCAGGAGTAGTTTGTTTCGTGACATGCTTGCTGTATCGAATATTATTATCCACTGTTTATTATTGTTAGCTTCATATTTTTATTCTTTCAGTTTTCTAGAGCAACTATGGCTGTTATAATAAAGGCGAGAACTAAGCTCATATCTGAAGAAAACGCCCGAGAAAATTACTTTTTTTGTGAACGGAATGAGACCAGTTATAACTTTCGGATGTACTCAGAGTA
Source organism: Mormyrus iriodes (assembly GCA_011763525.2). Classification (NCBI taxonomy): domain Eukaryota; kingdom Metazoa; phylum Chordata; class Actinopteri; order Osteoglossiformes; family Mormyridae; genus Mormyrus; species Mormyrus iriodes. The sequence continues at coordinate 665,646 of JAAGVU020000084.1, read as the reverse complement.
ACTCAGAAAATGGCACAAATTTTAACACACCTCATGAAATTTAGATAAAGAGAAGCGTCCCTTACCTTTTCTCCTGTAGGGTTCTATCGGAAAAGCGTGACATTTTGCACGGTTTGGTGTCAGTGCGCTCCGATCAAGGCACAGACGTATGTGAGTTATTTAGTCGAGCCCAGTATTTGATAAATGGATGAAACCGGTTCGTTCTCCCCGCAGTCTCCGTCCACCTGCCGCCGCATTAAAGAGCAGGTAGCGCTTCTTCCACTAACACCAGCCCCGTTAAGCAAACGCAAAACTGCGCTCCGGCTGCCGTCCCCCTCAAAATCCTCCTTTTTTCGATTTTTCAACTACGGAAAAAAATGAAAATGCACGAAGTTGGAAGATGGAACCGAAGCGCTCCGTCTAATAGCCATAAAAAGACAAGAAGCGAGTCCGTTAAACCTGCCGAGTAAAATCCTACACGAGCCTTAAATAATCTGCATGACTTTGCCTTTTCTACTTTGTTAAACGCTTGAGTTTTTATTTGCGATCTTTCTTCGGAGTGCAACAGTTTTCGCACTTGCCCGACACCTGTGAGATATGCGGCGCTCCTTCGCTCCTGCTCTTCCCTGGTTACCCCGCCCTCGCGAACTGTCACCCTCTGGCATATTCTCCATCCTCCCCCCTACACCACACTTCATATCAAATATGCATTCGCAGCATCTGTAATATCTTTCGCGCTCCAAACTTTTCAAATACATATAGTTGCCTTTAACAATTTTCAAAAAAATATTTTTGCTATGATGTGTGAGGGTGTAAGTGTTATTAAAATGGGAGATTTCTTTGGAATAATTGTAGGCAATCCATCTGCAGTAAGGAGCAGTGGTATGATTTGCGGAATGATTGGCTGACTGAATGGGCAGGAGCCGTTAAAACTAATAAATACAACCGGATCAACTGACCATTAAATGAAGAACAGTCTTATTAAGTAAATAAAGTAGATTATCTAAAATAATTCTTTGAATTATGATTCCATTTCCCCTGTATCACACAAGGTTTAGCTGAACACTCACATTAACAGCCTTACCCATGAATAGAGATGAGAGATGGATATTTACTGCTGTCCAGTTCTGTAGAGTACTACACAGCTGAGTATTTTACAGCAAAGTGTGCCTGTATTACTACTCCTGAAAATTTACCAAAATCATTTCCAGTAAAACACTAGATATGTTCCTTTAATATGAACTGCCTGCGTTCATCACTGCCTCTTGTGCAAAGCCTTGTGAATTGTAAAAGATGAAAAGATCTTATTTGTTTATTCATGTTTTTCTACCTCTGTAAACTGTAATCTTTGCATTACATTTTCATCTACGTCATTTACATTACATTTACATTACATTTTCATCTACATCATTACAGATGAATGTACGAGGATCAGTACACACTTTGGGGAACAGAAAGCGGTAGTAATTAGATTTGTGTCACTAAGAGGTCAAATTTGCCTCCGTAGACCCTCCACACGTTTAAAGAGAAATGGCTTAGTGCTGCAGCAGAATTAACTCTGAGAGAGTTCATTTCTGCATGCAGTGAGCCCAAATGAACTCTTTTAGAGTGGATTTAGACCCGTCACTTTTAATGTGAGAGGCGACAGCAGTTCCAGCAAGCACTGGCATCTCCGTCTTAATGTCTGCTTCGTGTGCTAGCGTGCTGGGGGCCGTGCCTGTCCTTCACACCAGCCCCTGTGCACAGATTTCCCCTGCGGGCGTCTGTCATTTCCTTTAGAGAAAATGCCAGGCAGAGACAGGTAATCCAGAGGAGGTGCTTTCTTACAAGAGAAAACAATGGTGTTTTGTCCGAGTTTTCCCTCAGGAGACACAATGAACAATGTATGTGCGAGTTGCATGACATCTTCCATTGAATCAATTAAGGGGCCCAGAACTTCAGTCCAGTGGGTACTGTCGGCACGGAGACCTGTTGAAACGTGTGTCCCACGTGTCGTTGTTGTTTTTATTTTTTTGCTTTTTGTTTCCTTCCTCGTATATTTTACTTTTCACATTGTACTAATTAAGCTTCCACAGTAAAGCACACTCGTAGAGACCGTGAGCAAAATATTGTTCATTATATCCTTGGGAAAGTCCACATAATAAGAGAATGTTTTTTTTTTTGTTTGGAGAAGATGAGAGAGAAAATAAAATGTCTGCGAGAATAGAACAGAAAACAGTGCATGTTTTGCTTGCTTCTGTCTCTGTCAGACTTTCTGTTTCTCCAGCTTTCAGACCTCATTAGTAATGAAAGACACATGGCTGCTGACAAGCCTGCCCTCTCCCTCTCTCACTCTTTCCCTCGCTCTCTCTCTCATTTCCTCTTCCTCTTCCCCCTTTCCTCTCCCTCTTTACCTTACTCTCTCTTTACCTTCCTCTTTCTCTCCCACTTCTTCACTTACTTCCTCTCTCCCTCTATCCTTACTTTCTCTTCATCTTCCTTTCTCTCCCACTTACTTGCTTACTTACTCTCCCTGTACCCTTCTCTCCCTCTCTTCACCTTCCTCTTTCTCTCTCACTCCTTTACTTACTTCCCCTCTTCCCTTATCCTTATCACTCACTCTTCCCCTTCCAGTATTGCTGCCACACATTCTCTTCCTTTCTGACTGTTTTCTATGTAACACACTATAGTATTTTCAAAATTTTATTCTTTCAGGTGACTTTATGTTTTCTTACTTCAGTATGTCATTTTCCATTGTTTTTTTTTTAAATGTCCATTTCTGTTTTGACTTTAAAAGTCACTGAATATTAAGACAGCAATGTTTTCTGTAAAGATCAATATTTCTCCTTTGAAAAACAAAGCAAAAGACACAAATGGATTCAAATACATTATATAGTTAGTTATTTCTGCTTGCAGCAATTATCATTTATTTCTGAACGACATCAAACACTTATTTGTGAGCAAAAATTCATACCTTAAGAGAAACACATGTAAGAGCAATGTTGCAGATGTAAGTAACTTTTTATTACGAATAAAGGATCGATTTTCTGTTCATGCACTTTTCCTCTGCAGCCAGGGGCATTTGAAGAGACTAGGAATGTGTCAATCCATCAGCACCATTTGTTGGTTTTACACCTCACTGAATTATGTGATGTTTGTGTAAGTGCAATGGTGAGACAATAAAAATGGTTACATTTGAACCAGGTTGACACTCCCAGCAATACACACATAATTGGGCTTTTTGATTTAACCAAATCTTTATCTAATTGCACGAATAATGTTTTAATAATGAACTTAAGATTATTTGGGGGGAATTGTGAACATGCGCATGGGCATCCTTAGAGTTTAACCGACCCTGCAGTAGTAGTGTGAGTAAATACGGACAGCCCTTCACGAGGGTCCCCTATGCGGAGGCCAAAGGGGAGAGTTCTAGACAGGTGGGGGAAAAGACCAGGTTTCCTGGCTGGGAAACGGGAAGTGCGTACGAGGGGAAACAGTACCATTTAGCGACGTCAGTGAATTGTATTTGATGTGCGAAACGGTTTATCAGACCCTGACGCGTCAGTGAGTCTGCACCTGTGTTAAGCAACTTCCAGGGCCATGCTGCTTCTGCATGGGGTGCTGCAGGCCATCTTCATCACTGCCCAGGCTCAGACAATTCTCTGGAAATTGGATTTTTAGTGCCTGTTAAAATATTACTGAGCTGATTAATATTGAGATACACGCGTGCGCCCAGCGCCCCCGCCTCCCATTTCCTCCATGTCGCACCTCCGCCCAGACGTCCTCCCGGCCGCTTGTCTCTGCTCTCTCTCGTGGGTGACAGCCGGGCTTCCTGTCGGCCGCGTGTGCCAGTGCCGGTTATAAACGAATGCCTAGCTGCCTTTCAGAGAGCCGTGTTTATGATCACGTTGCGTCAAAGGTATTTATAATTGTGTTTCAGATCTATCTCCTAAATTATGCCAAGTCTGACATTATGGGATTTTGCTAGCTGGTGGAAGGAGGTTCTGTCAAAAACACAGGAGAAGGCTCCACTATGTGTCGTTTGTAAGCAGATCCTTAGAATGTGTTGTAATGTTCCAGTATATCCCATGTGTTTTTTTTATTATGGGTGAATGGGTGGTGTGACTGGAACATGCTTTAAATCCTGTGGCAGAGTGATGTGACCATTGAGCCCTTGAGCAAGGCCCTTAACCCCAATTCCTGCAGGGACTGGCTGACCCCACTCTCTGATCCTCACTTATACGACGCATTGGACAAAAGTGTCTGCTAAACAAATAAATGTAAATGAATGAGAGAAGTTGCCCCAAACACAGGAACACACCTTATAAATAAAGATGTTGTGCTCAGAACATTCTGGTCATCTCCTGGAGGGTGGGATTAGCACACGTTCAGTCTCGAGGAGCACCTGCACCTCATGTCTTTTTTAATCTGTCACATCATTGCATAATGTCATTCAAAGGCAGATCTAGCAGACAACATCAGAGGGCTCCAAGGACCTGAAACAGGAGCTCCTTCAGGCATCAACGGTGACCCTCCCAGGCTACGTGTCCGCAGCATGTGGAATATTAGTTTGTTTCTGACTGAAGAGTGGCTGGAATGTGAAATGAAGAGGACCTTCGAATCAAAGCAAAAGGGGCGAAATTAGAGAGCCCTGAAGAGATACAGATGGAAGCCTCCTCAGGAAACCAAGAGGTCACGTGTAAACCAATCTGATGGCAAGCAAGGACGGTAGAGGGGATTGTGAGGTGGGGGGGGGGGGGGTGCTGTGTGGACTGCAAGGTCACCACTTCATCAATGGAAAAAGAGTGGAGAATGAGGAGAGTAACAAGGAAACAGACCAGGCCCTCAGGCTGCTAAGAACAGTGGAGGGCAGGAGAACCTGACAGTGAGAACACAGACCAGGTTAGGGGCAGAGTGTGTTACAGTCACACTGTACGGTTTGGTGGGAAAACAGGAGGGAAGGGTGACTGAAAATTAGTGCAGGTGGTTGGGCGGGGTAGAGAACATGTATCCACCTCCTCTTTAAGGGCTGCATTTCTGTATAAGAATTTGTCAGTCTTAATTTGTACATCTTTAAATATGGGGGTCTTAATGAAGATATGAAGCCTTAGTGTCTGGAGGCCCCCTCCCATTGAAATTATGACGATTTCTGCATTATATGATATATTATGCTATACTACCACATTCTGAACAAACAGTTATTTCAGAAACAAAGCTTGAATTAATCACAACAACTCTATTAACTACGGTTTCACTTCTCACAAGCTTTCTGATTCACTAACTCATATTTGTGACAAAACTACACTAATCTGCTGTTGGCCTTTCATCGGAAATTTAAATACAGGGGAAACAAACAGCCAAAAGTTGCAACCCTGATGCCATCCCCAGTAAAGCTACTGGTATCCAATATTATATCATTAGTGACTTTATGACTTGATACATTCCTCTGCAAATGAACACTTTTACTAAATAGGGCTACATTTTCAAGATGACATGTGGCATTATTATGTCACGTCCTTTTTACTTGAGTCCGTCATCTTACTCCTCTCTACTATACATAACGATGTTGCTTTCATGACTCCATCAATAATGGACAACAGCATTTCTCCTGACTTTATTGGCCCTTGCTTACAACCCATTCACTACCTCCTACCACAGCAATGTCCCCTACAATGTTTTTATTATGCAAACACATTAAAAATAGTGGGGTCTCAGGGCTGCCGAAGGAAGGGAATACTCTGCATGTATTCATACTCATTACACAATGTACTGTGCACTTCCTAGTGCATCCAACCAAGTTTTCCCTACCAAGTGTTTGCTATGGAATACACCCTACAAAATGTGCACGTGTAATGTAGTGTGCACTCCGTGGAGCACATTTCATATTGTGCACTAGATCTAGAATACATTTTACTATGTAGTGCACCCTTCAGGTGATATGAACTGGCACACTACTGAGTGTGCCCTACTGAGTATACATAGTGGAATGCACACTACGTAGTGCACCCTACAGAATGCACATTCAATAATGTATACTCAATAGTATGCAATTTTTAGGGCACACTCCATAGAGTGCACTATGTAGGTACACTCCACTATGTAGTGCACCCTACAGAGCATGCTTTATGGCAGGGGTGCCCACACTTTTTTGGCTTGCGAGGTACTTTTAAAATGACCAAGTCAAAATGATCTACCAACAATAAAAATGCTAAACATATATTTATTTATATATATACCGAGTGTACTTTATATTTAAAATATATATTGTTTACCTTGCACAACAGCATGAACATGTATGGCACAATACAATTCTGTACATTTTTGGCCATTACTTTACTCCAGCTCCCCCACTCATTTTTAGACCCTTTCTTTAGTAGGAATAAATTGGAATTTGGAATTTGAATAAATTGGTGATTTGTTCGTTGGAGTTTTGCAGTAGCTTGTGTGGTTGACCTAGCATGCGCAGCCTTATGTTACAAAAGACGAGATCTCAGACTGGCCGTACTGTATGTCAATCAAGTGCCAAATGCCACAGTGGGGATGGATGATAGGCCAACAGCTATTTTTTTAATGACATGCAATCTACCCACATTACCTGTACTGTAGTGGTTCACTTGTTTTTATGTTGCGCAGTCTCCTATGCGCGGTAGAGTTTATTTTGAAAGACAGGGCTCCGCGATCAACCCGCATTGCCTTTGTGATCGACGTGTTGGGCACCCCTGCTTTATAGAGTACATACTTTGGACTCTACATTCCACAGTGTGCACTCTATAGTGTGCCAGTTCATATCACCCAATAGAATTTCAATTCAAAGAAATTCAATGCACTCACATAACAAAGGAATTCCATTTAATATAGCAAAATGTAAATAATTACATAATACATTTACTTCCTAGATGATAGGTGTATATACTGAGCTAGTATATGTAATGGTGTACTTAATATTTGTGTGATTGTGATAAATTGTGTATTTTTTACACAATATGTGCATCTCTATTGTGTAACTTTCAGCCTATTCTATCAATATATATTTGATTTATTTTGGCCTTCTGGGACTTTTCCATAAGCATATATTTATTGCTTTTGCATATTTCACTGCTTATGTATGTTAGCATTTTCTGAGGAAACTGCAATAGCGTTACATGTGAGTGTCTGTGGGTTGTCAGATGGATAGGGTAATAGGGTTATATGTATGAATGTAACCCCACATAACTGTAGTGATTGAGTCAAGTGTCAGATGTATTGTGTTTATTTTAATTGTTTGCTGATTAACATCAATATTGCTGAATGTAGGAAAAGATTTTCTTTTGACGTTTCTTTGGTTCAGCACCGCAGTCATCATAGCCAGTTTTGTTGGGAGATACCTTTTTCTATGAGAAGATCCACTATGGTACACAAAATGACACTTAAATTATTTACTTTATAAGTAATATTTCAAATATTGCATTTTTAATTTCTGAATAACGTGACTTTTATGATATGTGCATATTTATAAACATGTTTATGTGTAATTCATATTGAAATATTAAGCTGTATTGTCAAAAGTTGCATCTACATTATGTATAGGAATTTACTTAATTAAATTTTGAATTGTATTTCTGCATCCTGCTTTCAGTCACAATTCAAATTAAATTCAAATTCACAAATTGAACTGGAATTTCAGGCCTATTCTCAATTAATTTCTGAATCCATGTAATTCTGCATCCTGTTTTCAATCACGATTCAAATTAAGTTCAAATTCACAAAATGAATTGGAATTTTAGGCCCATTTTCAATTCAATTCAGAATAGTGCACAGCCCTGTAGCCCACACCTGGGGTCTGTCCCATATGCCTGAGATAGCCTCTGTGTTTGCCTGACTGCCAGAATCATGCTGCTGCGATGTGGTGATTCCAGCATATTACTGTACCAGCTATTTATGTATTTGCTGAGTTATGCTGAGTCATTCACTGCAACATCAATGTAACATTATGCAAGAATAATCATCTTCATAATTACACTGGACCAGCATTGTTAACAGATCTCATAAACAACACGCACTAAATTCTCAAAACAAAATGAACATCTTTTCATCCAACGTGGTTATTGCACCTATAACCCAAAAACATACTTCATTTAATTTAAATATTCAACTTGGAAAAAGTGAATTTTTTGATGTGTGGAATCTGTTATACTGCCATTTCATGTGCTCATAACCTCAAGATTTAAGGTGAATAAAACATAGTTCAGAGTTATTATCCTTAAATAAAGACTTTTCTTACCATAAATGGTCAATGTCACAGCAACATCACCTTAACCAGAAAATCATAATATTAGCCTTGAAATAAATCTTACAGCGCTCTTTACTATAGCTGCAGTTTTACTTAGCCATTCTTCAGCCATTCTGTGACTCATCTTGCTTTTAATACAGCATCTCTGCGTGTACATGCCTTTCCTTCTCAGGTGCTGACGTCTCTCATAGCCAAGCTGACGTTTACAGACAGTTGGCGCCCTAAGATGCGAACGTCTCATCCCTGCTTCCCTGTGTCCCCGCCTGTCCATTCTTTATGTCACATGGTCACAGTGTCAATGTAACTACAGGATCTCACAGGCATGAAATAACTATATTCTGCCAAAGCATCATCAATAATGGTTATTTACTGTGCTGTGACAAGACAATTTACATGCAATTTACGGTTTATATCCAATAGGACAGGAATTTGTGGAGAGCGCGTAGCAGCGTGGCGGCACCGTGCCACCCGGCACGGGGGACTGAGAGCGCGGCCGTCCGGAAGCTCTTCCTGGGAGGAGTGCTCCTGCAATAAGATCTGATTATGTGGCCAGATGCAGACTGACAGGGTGCAGATTGAGATGCCCAGCCGCTGTAATTCTCTCTATTAATATCCCTAGTGCCACATTGCTTGCCCCGGACCACATTTATTAATCACAATTTGTCATCTGCCCAACGTTGCTGCCCCACGCCCACCCACCCCCCCAGCTCGTTTATGCCTCTCCTTCAGCCCCTCACCACACGGATGTGGTCAAGCATACCGAGTGATTTCTCCTTCTCTCTCTCGCTCTCGCCCAGTCTCTCATATTCTCTCTCTTTTCCCCTCAGATTCTCTCACATCTTCCACACTGTCTTTAATATTCCACATTCAAAACACCACCGCCTTTCCAAGGCTCAGCAATTTCATCCAAGCAAATCTATATATTTTTTTATTTCCAGATTATATGTTTCTTGATAGATTTTTGGGTGTCGACTTAAAGAAAAATTTATAGTAACTTAACTTCCTCAAAACATATTCTGAAGAGTATTCCTCTTTTTAGCTAAAGTATAGGTTTAATATTTCATGTATTCCTATATCTGTGTGTATGTGGAGTTTATATGATCTGCCAATGCTGTGTGGGTTCCCTCTGGGGACTCCAGTTTCCTCTTGCAAAGGCAGGCAGTATGGCTAATTTTTGTCTCTAAATTGCCTATAGAACATAATTGATTGTAATTGACAGGCATCCCATCCAAGATGTATCCAGCCTTGTGCTCTGTGCTGCCTAGGATAAGCTCACACTATCCCAGTGCCCGCCACCAGGATAAGTGATAAGAAGATGGATAAGTTCTGCTCCATTTATTTACCATCTTGTTCTTTCTCTCAGATTAATTCCTTCCCATATTTCACGTTCGGTCCGTTTCCTGCTAACGTCCAGGACTAGCAGAGGTCTCACTCCTTATACTTGGGCTGAATTCAGCTACACCAGTAAGGTCAATTAAGCCAGCAAGACATAATCAGTTTATGAATACAGTTAATAGCCATCTGTGATCATTTGCAGGAATGACCATTCATTAATTGGAAAATGAAGTAAAATGTCATGCAGGAAAAACACAATAATACCGATGAGCTCATTTAATTATTTTCGAAATTAAATCACACCATCAAACTTGACATTACAAACTTACTAAACTTACTATTACTAAAAATATGCCTGGCCAGCTGGGTTAGTTCTTAGTCATATTAATAACAGTAATAACAATAATAACTGGGGGAGGCGTAAAGAGAATTTCCCCCAAGGGGGTAAAGTATCTATATAATAATTTTCTTATAGTACTGAAAATTATTACATATGCACATATATTCATATGTACATTCATATATACATATGTATATATAGAAAAAATTCTCTCTCACTATTAAATTAGGGTCAAAGTAGGAAAAGTACGAAGATTGATTGGGCTTTTGGTGAATACAGTCACGCAAATGTGTGGGGGGCAGAGAAAGTGACACATAGCTCGTTAGCTATTGATCCTAAGTGCCCATTCAATCACACTTTGCGATCTCCATGAGACGTTTCGGCAGCCCCTCCCCCACTGTGAACTTTAATTAAGACTCGTGTCTCACCAGAGGCAGCTTCCTACTTTTCTCCATTCTTGGGAGAAACGCAAATTCAACAGAGAAGAAAGTGAGAGGGTGGAGGTGGAGGGAGAGAGAGAGCAGGGGGAGACAAGGAGGTAAAGGTCACTCCTGTTTTCCAGACATTCTAAAACCCTTGGTTGGCTTTCTCTGTGATAATGTTCGGACGAGGAGCAGTCACGATGGTGTTGGAGAGTCATCCTCACCTGTCTTCATTTAACCCTATGGTGATGACACACTAAAGACCATCATTACTGTTTGACTATGATGTCACCGTCCTGGTTTTGATCCCAGTCCAGATCACACCTTTCATTATCCGGCTTCCCCATTTCCTATCCTTATGCATCATACAGAATTCCTCTATTCTGGGCAACAGTAACTGATATACGATTCCATAGAATCTCTTGTGCAAGAGCCAATAAAAATAAGCATAAGTTAGATTTTGTAATCTTCTAATTTTTGCTTTCAAGTAAAAAGATGCATTTTAATTTTCTTCTATTTAAACCATCAGTTTTCTATAACTGCTTTTCCTATCCAGGGTTGCAGGGGGTCTGAAGCCTATCCCAGAAGCTACAGGTGCAAGACAGGGAACAACCCAGGATGGGGTGCCAACCTTTCGCAGGGCGCACTCACACACCATTCACATCTATGGGCAATTTGGTAATTCCAATCCACCTCAACATGTTTTTGGACTATGGGGGAAACCTGAATGCCCAGAGAAATCCCTACAATAACACAGGGAGGACATGCAAACTCCACACACACAGAGCCATGGCAAAGACACACACCCTGGTCCTAGAGGTGTGAGACAACAATGCCAACCACTGTCTCAGAGTGCCACCCTCTATTCAGACGACTATTATTAAATTTTCACTGAGATAAAATTCTTGTCAGCTTAAATAATTTACCCAGAATTAATCAAAAACCTAAACCTATGCAGTTTTTGGACCTACCAACCCAAGATGCCCCCTGCCATGTGCACTATGCTTCCTGGGAAAGGTGCCAGGCCCCCCAGCGACACTCACCAGGAGGAGCCATTAGGAACACAAGGACAGGTGTTTTTAAACTCCTGAAATTTATAATTATCATAATTTATCTTTTCTGAGTTTTTCATTAGAAGGATTTCATAACTGAAATGGCCTTGAATGCATGCATCGTTTCAATATTAAATTAAACTATGTTTTATAGATAGATAGATAGATGGTATTTCTGTATTATATATATGAAAAGCATATATTAACAATTATTCTGCTTACACTTTGTGCTATTTAAAGATTCATGCCTAAATATTTATTTTACTTTTTATTCTTAGTCTCTATTAATACGGTGCAATTAGGAGCTCAGGTGTCAGTAAGCATTCTGCCATTACCATGGCAACACCCCCCCCCCCCAAACACACACATACACACATCAGCTCACACCCTCACACATCCTGCTCATCCCCATCCCCAAGGCCTGTAAACTGCCCTCCATTGTTTTTGTTAAACAGAGCTGGTGTTTTGGGGAAAAGCGAATGGATTTTCATGTGCAAATGTCAGTCAGTCAGCTCCAAGCAATCACAGCGCTGCCGTCTCCGGAGACCGCTGGGAGACACACCGGCTGAATAATTAAGCAGCCGAGCTTCACTCCGCTCGGGGGTCACGGCCCCTAAAAGTAATGACAGAAAATGGCCCCCAAACCCCCTCCTGCTCACGCCAATTACATTTTACTCAATGTCTCTAATTCCTCACAGTCAAAACAAACCCCTGATTTTCTCCAGATACAACCACGCAACACCAAACAGGTAGAGGCCAGGGGGACATGGTCCACAGGGGAAAGGAGAAGAGCAGAGGGACAGGATCTTGAGGGACATCTGAAAAGGTCTAGGCAGAACTCACTCAGAAGGGTACAAGCGAAAAGCTAGATGAATATAAACAAATTCTGTTTAATCACTTTCAATTGCATGGCCATAAGTCTGAATGATCCTCCAGTCACAGAATAACAGAAGCTGGCCTACCATGGGTTTGTGACTCATCAGTATGAAACAGGCACCTTATCTCAGCCACTGTACCATTCCAGAAGCAAGAATATCTCCTGTCCTTCACCAACAACATAATATGAAAAAACGTTACATTTTACAACCACTAGCTCACACGCTAGCTCGCCAGCTCACACAAGAACAGCACACGTTAGTCATGAGAAGATCTTATTTCCTTGAGCCCAGCCCCTCTATCTCTATGTATAAAATTTACAATTTTCAAATCCATTTTCCAGAGAAACATGCAGCTCTAACTCTCATGTTTTTAACATCATCGTTGTTTTTTTTCCTTATTCTTCCAGCTTGTCTTCTGTGAGCTAGATGCTTGAATTCACTGGACCGCAATGTTCATCTCTACAGACGTTTGACTTTCCCTTGCATGTCGCCCTCTTGGCGGGGAATCGAGCGATCCGTGGGCCATGTTGCAATCTTTCCTTTCTCTTACGTTACTGCTGCCTTCCTCTTACTATTCCGCGCCCATCTCCATGTCCTTCAGGAACCCTGGGGGGCTCCTAGACACACAGCCGAAACACAGCCTCCCCTCCATGCCACAGAAGGAGCCCGTCATGACGTTCCAGCCTCGATTACGCACCTTGAACGCAGCACATCTCCGTGATATGACACTACTGAATGCGCAATTACTGTCGCATGCATTTATGCAAAACAAACGCTGATTTACTTTGATTTACACTCGCCTATATGTTAATTGTTGAAGAGCCCTTAAATAGCACATCCATCCTTTTTAATTAATCAATTCCTGCTGTACACCATGCGCAAAAAGCCATTTGTCTGTAGTAGTATCTGTTAAAATCTCTGAAAGGTACACTCCCGTGTCATTCTTATAAATGTCCACTAATAGCAGGTGTTTCTAAATGAAGACTCAGAATGCTGTTAAACCTGTACCTCTCTCTGTCTCTCCCTCCCTCTCCCTCTGTCTCTCCCTCCATGTGTCTCAGGGATACACACTGAGGTGATGTTTCTTGGTTTTTGTCTTGTAATAAACAAGCTCCCATTTAAACAAGGTGCATGTTTTTAGTGGTTTTGGTCAAAGATTTTTATACTTTCATAAACAAGCACTGACACTCTTAATGTGTAGATATTTGTTTATTTTTCATTTGAAAAAGATTTTGTTTGTAGTTTTTGGTTGCTTAAACCCTAAGCAAAAAATCGACATCATTATCACTAACAACAGATGTCTGGTGTACCTTTGCAAAGACAAGGTATGTAGATGTTTGATCTGCCCATACATAGCCAAGGTGTGTAGGTTTACAGTTTATTCTACACTGACAGTGTGTAACAGTTGTGGCTGCTTGCTAACAAAATTCAGGAGGTAAGAAGAATATTACAACATTGCATTAGTGAATTTTTCCAAATAAGAAGGAAAAAAGTGAGAATATAATTATTATAATGAGTTGTTTCAAAATTACTTGCTTCATAGTTTGATCTCAAAGATTAAGGAAGTGTTACCTCCCCTACCCCTATGCACCAGCCACCCCTGGTGTGTAGACACCTGCATCTCCAGTCTTTTCTGACATTGACAGTACATACAGATCTGGGGCCTAATTCATCAAACTTTGGGTAAATCTGATCATGAAAACTGCGTACGCACAAAATAATTTAGATTTGTCAAACCTAGCAATCTCCCCTTGTAATCTTGTAAATGTGCGTACATGCAAAAGATCCTGCCCAGCTGCCACCCACGAATGACCATAAATGGTCATGCAAATGAGCTTCATACTCATATAATATGCAAAACAAGCCTTTTTGATGACAAAGTCCGACAATAGCGACTGTAAATTAAAAACTAAGAAGAGGTATTTTGAACAGTGCAAGGTAGAGGCACGACAAAATGTCAATTTATTTATCACACATGTACAATATTATACAGCTACATGATTTTGCACATTCGGATTAGTTGATAAACTGCAGAATACTTTTACTTTGTGCAATGACAATAAAGATGACTCTTAAAAAGTGTGTGGAATGGCAACACATCTTTGCTGCAGTAAATTCCATCAGCTATACAAAATAACCCGAAAAAAAAGTGGTCGGATTTGAATATAGAGAGAAATAAATGACTTGTTACACACAGGGCCAGTGTGATTGTAACTATCAGGGGCAAATCCACATCTTCACTTGCATTTATAATAGGGGATGCACTATTATCCCCTGTGTTATTTTTGGGGTTGAAGTTACCCCAGTCCATTTTCAAAATGAGGATAAATTCTATAAAATCTAGAATTTGGAATGAAGTAAAATACACAAGGGTTATGCGTTGTTGTTCCAGAGCAGTTGGCAGATACTGATGTGGTACGTGAAACTCCAAATGAAAGAATCATAATATCAATGTCACACTGACATCACAGATATCTTGAATCGAATATAATGAAGGGGCTTTCGATTAGCAATAGTAGCTCACTTAGCACTCATTTCATTATCTGCATCTACTGCTGTATGATGTACTGCTGTGCATTTGATAAATAAACTTTGATTTGATGTGAAGTGCCCTTTTCACAATGTCAGTGCAGTCGATTGCCCCGATTACATTAGGAAAACTGTACATTGCTGCAAAAGTAGTTTTTAGGTTTGCCTGTTCACCCACAGTGTAGGGAAACATACATTTAATGCAAAACAGACAAACTACAAAGACATTACACATGGTGTAAAGTGTAAACATGTAAAAACAATCTTGGTGTTCCTTTCTAATCTTTCTAATCTTTCCATTTACATGGAACCCCGCTCAGCTCCCTTACTCAATGAGTGCAGGGCAGTGAGTGCAGGCCTTTGTTTGTTTTCTCCTCCTGATGGGTCCAGCTGACACACGAGGCCGGCTTCCTAACAGAAGGGTGAATGTTCAGAGCGTGACCCATCACAAACAAAGCCACTCACACATTTCTTTAAGTTAAACATTTTTTCCAAATTCTTTTCATTATAAAAGCAGTGGTTATAAAGACTAGCTGTAGTTCAAAGCCAAAACAGACAAAAGTAAGATAATAACAAATATCTGTAAAAAGGATAGACCTGAAAGAAATAACCATCCTAAAGGGAAATTATGCGATGAAAGTGAAACCAAGATGATGATTCACTGTAGTAACCGAAAGAACATTCTTCTGTTTTTCAGATCTTCAGTTTTCCTTTGTTCACATATACCATTTTTGGCAGAAAATATTTTCAGTAATGCTGGTCTTTCCTCAGGTTTTATTGTAGCTGAAGTGTCTAGTAACTGAGGTCCTGTAGCGTCTCCAGGCCGACACAAATGTTATGAGACGGGATCCTTAATTGAGGGACTAGCCTCACTGAGCTATTTCTATTATTGATTGGACTTTTCTCTGGTCCAGCCCACGGCTTAGGGGGGCAGGATTTGCGGATGGCTCTCTTCTCCCCCTGTGCCCCTGATGAGGATGTGGGTGGAGGAAGACCAGGAACATGAGGAGATAAAGCACACAACTCTCAGTTTCCCCTTGCGTGTTGCTGTTAAGTGTGTTTCAGTGTCAACTCTCACCATGCCCAATGACATAAGCTAACATCCATTTTAACGCACATCTCACCTGACTTCAAACCTATGTCTACTGAATTTCTCCTCACAAGAGAGATAAATCTTGAACAAATCCATAAGGATCGACTTTGGGCTGCTGGTGAATTTTTAGGGGTTTAACATGACTCACTTCACCAAAACTGCTACCATTTGGCCATAACACATGAAATTAAGTGTCCATGCTATACAGTCTTGCCCAGAGGTCCTTCATTGATTGGATTTGCAAAAAATTCAGCGATGTATCTGGTATAAGCTAGCACCCCTGTGTAATGTCAGCCTTATAATTAAATGCACAGTGAATTCAGGTTGTAGGGCTGAACCTCACATAAATCATAATATTCTACTGACTTGTCACCAGTTTACCAGTGACAAGTAATGAAAATTTATATTTACTCACACTGTCGAAGACATTTTTACAAGACGTCTAAACGGGCTTGTTTGTGACATTTCACTATACAGTAAAATCACATTGCATCATCCGCATTGTAAACTTTGTGCGCCTGCCTTTGTGAGGCTATCATTAGCTAGCATTAAAACCAGGCCTGTATTTATGGGCAGTTTGAGGGATCTTTTGAGTGTTAACTAAATGTGCCCTGTGATGTTTTCACAAAGAAGGGAAGATCTTATGCGATTTGCTTGGGAATATGTGAGTTATCTTAGCACACACTTTCCCCGAAAGACCACAAACTGTGGACGGAGACCTGAAATTTGTCAATGCTGGTGAATGGCAGCCCTTCTGAGAATATCTGTCATGTTCGCCTGAAATGACAAGGATCCTCCAAGACGCACTTTAGGATGAATAGCAAATGAAGGGTACATCAAAATGCTTTGAGTGAAAGTGATGACGGTTTTGTATATTAATGCTTTTTTTGTGCATATATTGATGCACCCGTGAGTATCTTTTACGCCTTAGTCTAGATATGGTGTATTTTTGTGTATATCCTTCTGTCCCTCTTTTATGCACCCTTTGCCATCTTCCTTGGTTTGCCTGTGTGCTGGTGTGATTTTGGAGATGTTCTTTGGGGGGTTTCTACACGTGTTCCCTGTTTGTTTCTTTCTGTCCACCTGGGCAGCAACAAAAAGATGATTAAGTCAATGAATTCATTTTCCTTTCCCTCTCGCTCTCTCCCTCCCCCCTGCCGCCACCTTCAGACCGGGGGCAGTGTTTGACCTCTCTCCTCCCGGAGGACCTTGTTCCTCATTCCTTTTTATCAGCTTGTCACCCTTCTCCACTCCCTCTCCCTTGTTTTCTGAATCACCCCTTTTCACTCTGATCCTTCTTTCTTATATTGCTTTTTTTCACTTATTTGTCTGTATTTTTTTTGTACAGTTGGCAGGAAGTTACAGCATCTAGGAAGCTACACTGGAATCACATTGGATAAGCTGGAGTTTGACAAGAAGCCATTTAGATATTTCCATCTCCTGTAGGGTAGAGTGAAGGTTGTTCTATATAAAACAACTGAAAGAGAGGCCAGAAAGCTTTACCGCATAATGACAACTCTAGTATCTCTACCCAGCAGTAGACAGAGAAAAACTCCATGCTCCAGAAGCTCTGTTAGATCCACCAGTTAGATCCACAGATTTCATTTGATTTGGAAATGATGTCACACTTTCTGTTTAAGCTTTTGCTACTTTGTAACTGTTTGTCTTATTGGCCTTTTTACTCTCCCTGTCAAATAAGCTCATTCATGCATAATATTGTGGATAGTTAAGTATTTAAGAACGACCGTGAATGTCGAATGTTACACCACAGAATGAATTGTGGAAGTAACTCAGTGATGATGAATGAGTGGCAGTTGTTGTTAAAAAACAATTGGAAAGATTCATTCTACAGCGTTTATAAAAATGCTGATTTTTTCCTAGAAGTAAATACAAAAGGAATTGAAGAGGTGATAAGATAACGCATTTTACAATATTACACAGTGAATTTTTCCAAAGAAGAGAGAAAATGTGTTTTTAAATGATAATAAGATTATAGTAATGAGTTATTTCAAAGTTACTTGCTTCTTAATTTAATCTAAAAAATCGAGGAGGTACTACCTCCCCTACCTCAATGGACCAGCTACCTCTGATCCATATACAGGTATACAATGGCAAGAAATAGCGGTCCCCCAGGGCTGTGGTACAGTATACAACAGCACTGTCAGCGGAAGGGCTTTCACAGTACTTAAAGTGCAAAAACACAGGACAGTGCAAAAGCACTGACAGGGGCTGGGCATGAGGGTTAATATACAGAGTGCAATGTGTATGTGTGTAAACAGGAAGTAACTGAGATTATGGTAGCTGCAGATGGGTGGAGGGTTAACTAGCAGATAAACTCCTGATATCTGGTTTTGGAGATGAGATGTTTTTAAATGCTGTGTGAATTCAGCTGTCCATAGGTTTCCTCAGCTGTGACAGAAGAATCCGTTACCTGTGCCTTTTCCTTCCAGTTACTCCCTTTCATTTCACAGGGAGCAGGATCTTCAGACCCTTGGCTTGTTAGGCTTTCCAGAAGGTGCACATTAACCTCATTGGCAAGCTCTGGTCCATCTATTCATAATCTGTCTCCAAATCTGGTCAACTGTGAGGCTGCAGTAAAATAATCCAAGTAAAATAAACACTTTTTTTTTGTTTGTAGTCTGGTGTATAGTTTTACATACCAGGATTTTCAGATTCACTGGCATGCCATGCAGGGTGTAAACCAGGCTATGTCCCCTTCTGCCTAGAATAGGCTGTAGCCCCCCTGTGTCCCTGACCAGGATAAGCAGTTGGAAGATAGATGGATGGATGAATGGATGGATGGATTTTAAAACAACATGAGAGAGAATTTTAATGATCTCCTAGGGGGATAATTTTGTTGTTCAGCAGCTTTACAAAAATAAGACCCATCATAATAGTGCTTCACCGAAGAAGATGCTGATGATAGATAGATAGATAGATAGATAGATAGATAGATAGATAGATAGATAGCAGATCAGCAGAAAACAGCACCTGAAGCCCTCAGTTCAGCCTGTGGCTAGAGGTGCTCCTCACCTGTAGAAGCAAGAGCATCATTATGTAGCATGGAGGACAGTTAGCACCTCATCAATCTTTTCAGCACCACCACTGCTCCTATGGAGCCCAGACTGAGCCCTGTGACAGTTGGCCTTCCTTGGGAGCTTGTTCAGCCTACCAGCCTCTCTCCCTTACTTCAGGCTTCACAAGCCTAATATTACTGCGTAATTCCTACTGTAAATAAAATGTTAACATGGCGTTCACCTTTGGTTTTTGCACCACGCTTGATCTGAAGGAATATTCTCTTTAAATAAGATGCCTTTTCTGCTGAATGATGCCTTTTTACAAAGGTGCAGGAATCTCATCTGCTGAGAAAATTTTGCATTCTGCAAGTCAAAAGGAAAATAAATAATTCATATTTTTCTGTCAGTGTGTGGGCTTTTTTTAAGTAACCATTCAATTGGCCTCAGGCCATGAATTATTAATTATGGCTGATTAGAGTTTGCCGTTAATTAACCCGGGACTTACAGGTAATAAGGGGAGTTCAGTACTCCTCATTGATGATGCACAAGGCCTGTGCTCTTCACACCTCCTATTTTCATGGTGAGAGGAACCTTTTGTTTAACTGTGGTGTGATGTTGTCATTTGAGAGTCCCGGAGCTTTCCGGTTCCTTCCGCGCCTCCTCACACGTGTGTGAGCATGTCCCGGTGACAAACACAGCCCCTTAACAGATGGGAGAAACTGACATGGAGACTCTATGGGGACATATTCCATCTGAAAATGATACGTGGGGAGGAGGGATCCAGCCCACACGGCATCCCGAACCCGGGTCCACCCGGCCCCATTTAGCAGCGCTCCATCTTCTCCCAGAATGGACGCCTGCGCCCCCTCTGGTACCCAGAGACGGTGCGGGCATGTGCGCGGCCGCATGTGCGCGTGTGTAATTGGCGTGACAGGAAAAGATGTTGAGGATGCGGCGCCGCGTGCGCGCTAATCGCATGAACGCACTGGCGGGAGTCTGCGGGGA
This sequence comes from Mormyrus iriodes, assembly GCA_011763525.2. Lineage (NCBI taxonomy): Eukaryota > Metazoa > Chordata > Actinopteri > Osteoglossiformes > Mormyridae > Mormyrus > Mormyrus iriodes. The sequence continues at coordinate 645,748 of JAAGVU020000084.1, read as the reverse complement.
GGCGGAGGGAGGGAGGGGGCTGCAAGGATGGAGGGAGGATGAGAGATCAGTAAACAAGAGTGGAGGAGATATGCTGTGAACAACAGAATGAACATGGAAAGGGACTTCAAAAGAAAAGAACTCTAAGGGAAGGTAAGCAAATGGATGGATGGATGGGTTGGTGGGTTGGGTGGATGGATGTATGGATGGATGGATGGGTCAGTGGGTTGGGTGGATGGATGGATGTGTGAGTGGATGGATGGATAGATAAGTGTGGCTTATATAAATGCAGACCAGTAAAGGAGATTGAGTAAAATGAACCTAACAGTGGAATTTAAGTATCAAACATGATAAGCAAGGATAAAAGCAAGGGAGGGGAGAATGATGTGAGATGAAAACAAAGGACAGGAACTTAAGATGGAATGGAAGGAAGAGATGGAGGAGGTGGAGGAGGGAAGGGTGGGAAGGTGCCAGCGCACGTCCTGCTGACGGCCTGTCAGGGCTGACTCTGCCAGCACTGCTCACAGTGACCCGGGGAGCCGGCCGTGCGGGTGCTGAGTGACAGCACGGTCACCCACACAGCGAGGCCCCGGCTTCCACTCTGCCGGCACTGCTCATAGTGACCTGGGGAGCCGGCCGTGCGGGTGCTGAATGACGGCACGGTCACCCACACAGTGAGGCCCCAGCTACCACTCTGCCGGCTCCACTGACTGACATGTGATATTCATCCCAGCCCAGCCGATTTGCGATTCCCCCCAACGCAGTGGGAAGGGGCCATAGAGGGACCCCCCCCCCCACTGCTTCTTACCTTAAAATCCAGTGAAGAGCAGCACTCTGATCGCTACTCGCAGGCAGTCGTGTGACACGCACGGCAGGCAGAGCCGAGGCGGGAGGGGGCAAGAGTGACAGCCGGTGACAGCGAGTACAAACTGTGACCTTTAAAGGGGAGCAGAGAAGCATGACGGCGAGGTTCAAGGTAACGGAGGAGAGGAGGGAGAGGCTGCAGAGAGGGAGCAAGGACTTAGCACACAGGGCTGGGCCTCAGCGAATAGCTATAATGCCTGTGTGGGCCATGTGCACTTTCAAAAACAAAACAGGGAACTCTAATACTCTGGTGAGGTTAGCGCCCCCTGGAGGGATGCCCTGTCACTACAGCATCAAACCCTCATGTACACAAGCTGTCTACCCACATCATTGCACGTATCCCGTCCGTCTCGCAAGCATTAAATGTCGCGCACCACGTAGAAATCGGGGGAGGTGGGGGGTTGGTAGAAGGCACATCCTGTCGAATTTGCAGGCGGACTGTTGTTTGGAGAGAGAAGTCGCAGGGCCCTCTGTCAGGTCTGTCAGCTGGAGAAGTAGCCTCTCCTCAGATCTCCTGTCTGAAAGCACGCGCTTTCTGGACTGTGGCGCCCCGCCAGTCCACCTGTCTCCTGCTTGCTCCTTGGAGCCTGAGGAGGGAGACAGAGGAGGTGCTGGAAGGAATGCTAACAAAACCGCTGCCTCGATGTATATGGATGTGTTCGGCTTTTCCCAGGACACCGGCTGCTTTTGTCTCTCTTCCTCCCTCTCCCCGGGTCTGCTGAGACCCTCTGTTTGTCAGCCAGGCAGTAGAGCATCTCGCTTCGCCTCCCCCCAGCTCCCCCCACAACCCTCCCCCCACCTCACACTGCTATCTCTTAACTTATACTTGTCTCTTTGACGGTTTAAAAAGAGACCGTGTGCATCTGCTTGAGATGGTCCGTCGGTGAGCGCAGAGGGGAGAGGAAGGAGCACGGAGTGCGGAGAGGGGGAGAGACGGAGGGAGCAAGGACCGGGAGGAAAGGGAGGAGGAAGACCGGGGGGAGGGGGGGAGATTAATTGGCTCAGAGATATGTTCCTAATAAGACAGTCAGACGATGTCCGGAATTCCAATGAGAGACAGAGAAGGGGAACAGGAGGAGGAAAAGAGAGGGATAAAGGGATCAAGCAAAGCAGTACTTATGGAGACGGAGAGGCTCCGAGAAAGAGATCCAATGCCTCCCTGACGTTTCCTTTTTATTTTGAAATTAATGTCAGCTGATGTGTTTTTCTGCTTCTTGTCCTGCCCCCAGTTGTGAATATGCTCTAGGGGCAGTTAGAGTGCGGGCAAAAAGTGTCCATAGGCAGAGCCCAGGTCAGAGATTACCTCCATATCTAACACGAGTCGGAGAGAAGGGAGAACAGGGGCAAAATGAGTGCAGGGAGATTATGATTAGAGGTATCTGTGTCCTTTACTGACAAAGTTCTCAAAATGTGGGTGTCAGCAAAACAAGGCAGAAATAAGACTAACCGAGGAAAGAGAGAAGACCTGGCAATTACCGCAGTAAATTTGAAGAGGTTTGTTTGTGTAAGCGGCGGTAAGCTCTAACGAGCCAGACAGAGCTCATTAATGACAAACTGGGGGTGCCAAAGGGTGGGAAGGCGTGGGGGGTGTCATAGAACTGTTTACAGGCATAAGCCCTCATATAGCACACATGTTCATGTTTCGCTGGCATGCGTGCTCACATTTATAGGTCATGGAGCCTGCGTTTTATGTGTAACGCGTGATGATCTCTCGATACCATCAGTGGTGGGGGGGGGGGGGGGGGTCGGCGGGTAACATGGACTTCGGGAATCCTTCGCAGCTGATATGTGAGGGGGGGGGGGGGGGCAGGGGGGGTGGTATCTCGGAGGTCTTGACCCCAAAAAATTAGGGA
>JAAGVU020000084.1:624011-637921 GCA_011763525.2 Mormyrus iriodes | reverse complement strand
GCATTAATGAGAAATTGAACAGGTGTTCCTAATAATCCTTTAGGTGAGTGTATATATATATATATATATATATATATTATAATACATTTTACTTATATAGCTCTTTTCAAGATCTCAAAGACGCTTACAAAGAATGATGTAAACTGATATGAAGACGACCAAACATATTATGGATCGGGAAGGTTATACGCTTGAGCAAAGAAAAGGATTTTAGCTTAATTTTGAAATCTGAGACCGAGATTGACAGACGAATAGCAGGAGGGAGGAAGCTACAAAGTCAGGAAGCTAAACAAGATAATGCACGATCACCATAGGCGTGACGTTAGGAAGGGGGATGAGGAGAGAGCCAGGAGAAGAGGATCTAAGACTGCGGGGAGGCTGGTAGGGGAGTAGCAGTTTAGAAATATATGATGGGGCTTGGTTGTTAAGAGCTTTGAACATTGAAGAAATATTTTAAAGTGGATGGTTCTTTTCTAGGGAGCCAGGGAAGGCTATTGTGGGAGTAATGTGTGTGTTTAGGGGGGCAGGGGGTTCAGGGCTGATTTAGTCCCTAACAATGCTGAAACCAAACATACACCCATGAATTACAGCAGGGGTAAAGGATTTTAAAATAACAAAATGAAATGCAATAAGCATCACCATGATGGGTCAGACGTCTGTGATGCTCTCTTTGGTTTCTGCTTAACCCGGTCACTCCGTAACCCTTGCTGGTATTATGGTGCCAATGGCTGTGAAAATGAGAATGACGTTAATAAAGGGTCCGTTTGATACCTGCCCCCGGTTTGATCAATGGCGACTCGCAGGTCCGGCCCGGCCTAAATGCCTGCCGCTCATGAAGACGGATGTGTACATGGGCGCCTGGAATTGCTTTTTCTGTACATCTGATCGGGCTGGGGGTGGAACCGGGGCTGGTGATTTATCGTGTTCTGTCTGTTCCTCCCAAATACCGCCCCCCCTACACTGACTGGGGCCCTTCTTTAATTACCCGAGTGGTGTTTATTAGAGGAGCATCAACCACAGAAGCAGGCCGTTGGCGCTGCTGAAATGTCACCTGTACCCGAACCAGTTTAGGTTTTGCATTCCACTCTCGTCTTCTGCTTTTTTGGGTGGGTGTGGGGGGGGGCTTTGAATAACGAACAAAACAAGATACCGCAAAGGTCAAGGAGGAATTATGGAGAAAAGAGGTGGGCTGGGGGAAGCCCAGGGAAGCACAGGTGGGAGGGGGGGTATAAAGAAGAAGAAAAGAGGTCCTCAGAGAAAGGTAGAGAGAAATTAAATGAAAGAGACAAGTTAGGCTGAAGATAGGGGCATGAGGACTCAGACATGGAAGAGAGTTTGAACAAGATTAATTAATGCGGCTGGGAAGAGGGGTCCAGAGAATATCATGGGAGCAGCAACAAGGAGAGCTGTGAAAATGACAGAAAATAAGCCAGGAGGAGCCTAAAGGCAGGCAGTCAAGTTATCAGGGAGGAGGCTGACCATTGTGGTCATGCCCTTTGACCTTTTCGGTTGCACAGCCCAATTTAAAGTTCAAAGGTCATTCTAAATCATTATGCATGATTATTCATCATCCATTATTAAAGCAAGCTAAAAAAGTCAAATTGACCATGTGGAAAAGATGCCACAGGCTAGTTCTCACTCAGAGGTGTTTTTTGAGTGAATCTGATGGTTATATTGACCTGGTTTTAAATCTAGAGAGCTTCAGCAAAGAGATATTGGATTTGAGGAAATGTAGGGTACCCTGAATGGATGTTTTCTGCAAGTACTGAAGGGAAGTCGGCAGATATATTTCGTCCTGCCAAGTCCTTGAGAGCCCTGATAAGGTCCACTGGTCAGCCACACACTCACTTTGAACAGCTGTCCACTAAGGTGTCCTTGACTACCAAATTAGTGTGATGCCAAAATGTTTCCCTGATAACCATGAAATCTGCAGCACATCAGAGGTCTATTGGCTTCTAGAGTCAGACTGTTACATTAACAAAAAGATACATAGCTGGTTACATAACTATCTAAACAGAGCTTTTGGTAGTTCAGTCACATTCATTTGTACTGACATACGGTTGGGGTCTTTGCTAGTATTTTCAGATCCAAGTTACAGTTCCGAAATCATGTCACATACAGAAAACCCACAGATAAGCCTTGCTGGTATCCAAGGTGGGGATTCTTTCAATGTTTATAGTTCACTTGTGATATAAAGCAGGCAAAGTCTGGCACCACACAAGATTTTCAGAATACAGTAAACAGGGTTGTCAACTTTGATCAGCTGGCAGGTGTTAGATTTTTAATTAATTTACATGTATGTAAGAGTTTTATTACCTTGTAAGTAGTCTGTAGGGTTCGCAAACAACCTCAATGCTTTTGATGTAGCTAATTTTAGGTTTATAACTGAATAATATAGATTTGCTGTACGATTTCTTGCATGAGCGCGAGAGTCTGAAAGCGTGAGCATCACGCCAGATGCATGAGAGTTGGGAACCCTGAATAAAAGTTGTAATATCCAGCAACGTAGGCACCGCTGGATCAGTGAATGTTACTCCTGAAAACACTGGAATGTATCACATTTCTTACTATTACCTTAATCCTTTAATCCACATACAGGAATGATTATTGTGCTGTTATTTAAAGTTAGATATTTGATAGCGCAGAGGAGATTGCCAGGTAAACAAGCTGAAAGACATCTAAAGCAATCTGCTCCTTACGCATATGCAGGAATTAACATTTGTATTGCACAATGTATTTCTTTGTTGCTTATAGATGTCTAGTGTTATTAGCAGTGTTAATGTTAGTAATGTTGTTGTCTATTATTATTTAAAGTTATATATTGTTATACTGATATTTTATTTACGTGCCCGTTACTTCAATGCCAGATATGACAGCTTTTACTGTAGTTACTATAGGGACACAATCAGTTTGTGCAATGTATAAAATATGAACAAAAAAAATGAATGTGTGTGTGTGTGTAGATCAGTATCACAGTTGACAATATCATGGCTGGTCAGCCCATAACACACAGAAACACACCAAACCGATGGAAACTAGTGTCACAGGCATGCTAACAGCAGCAACCGCGTTTGTGCTGCCTGGCTTATAATGGTCTGTCAGAATGACGGTTTTTCACAGGTAACGTTCTGTTGTAGAAATTTTCTCTGGTAGGTCTCTCCCAGGAGGCTCCAGGTTCCAGTTTCTGTGTTCAGTGCTTTCTCCATTGTCTGACTTTATTTTATAACTACCCATTTTACTGTCTTAAATCAGTTTTCTATTGTTATTCTATTTTGTACCTGTTTTAAAATTACTGCAGTAGATGAAATATCAACAAAATGTCATTGTACTGCAGTATAATGAAAATTCAGCTGTCTTGTCTTGTCTTGTCTTATCTTATCTTATCTTATCCTATCTTGTCATTGGCCTGTCTATTCACTTGGACTGATTTTTTTGCTTAGTCATGTTTCACATGAAAAACTGCATCTCACTTTACATTCTCTCCGCACAGAAGGGTGGGGACATTCCATCACAGTCAGGTTACTGGCTTTAGTCTTAGAATCACTTTTACGGTGGACTTTGGGTCTCTGTGAAATGTTAGAAAAAAAGCAGCCTGACTGACTGTGATTGTATGATTTTTCATCATAGAGCGCACACACACACACAAAATGTTCAATTTAGAGAGGCCAATTAACCTAATTGCACGTCTTTGGACTGCAGGAGAAAGGTGGAGTAACCAGACGAAATCGATGCAACATGGGCAAAGTGTGCAAGTTTCACACATACAGTGCAGGGGTGGAACCCAAACCCCCAGCCTTGGAGGTGTCGGGGGACAGTAGTACCTACTGAGTCTCCATGCCACCCTCCCCTTAATCATCCCGTTAATATTAAAAATGTCCTTTCAAAGTCATAGTATCATCAATCATAAAACTATTTTCAGTCTTCTCCAAGGAAGGAGATCCAGTGTTGTTCTTTTGAAAACAGTGCCTATAAATACACAAATAGCCACTCACAAATACCTCCGTAAAGGACCGAAAGCAATCTTTTAATCAGGGCTCACAAAGACCGGAGCTTCCGTCAAGGTATTTCTGTCAACATGTGTTTAAACATAACCTGCACTTTCATGTGCTCTTTGTTCACAAAACCCTAAGGAAACACGAGTGCTGTTGGAGGCAAAGGCACCATTTACCACTACAATTCTGACTGGTATCCCATTCACACTGTTCCCCACCCTCCTGCCCTATGCTGCCTGGGATTGGCTCCTCCCCCCCACACACACACGACTCTGTACTGGATAAATGGCTGGAAGGTGAATGGATGACTCTTCTTTGTGAGTGTGTGTGTGTGTGTGTGTGTGTGTGTGTGTGTGTGTGTGTGTATATATATAATACTAATTCGGTACTCTTCGCTCTCGTCTAAAAAGCAGACAGATTAAATCCTGACCTCGGTTATCCTCTAGAAAATATTATTGTAAATAATAAAATATTTATTTTCAAAAATTGAAAATATTGTGCTGTATTATTTAATTTATATAATATTATTAAAAGGTGACACAGTGGGTCCAGGATCTTCAGGGTTAGGGGTTCAGATCCCCACTGAGTGTGTGGAGTTTTCCTGCTCTCGCTGTGCTGTGTGGGCTTCCTCTGGCTACTCTGGTTTCTTATGGCAGTCCAAAGAAGTGTGTGCAATTGTGTGTATGTGTATGTGCCTTACAGTGGACTAGAATCCCATCCAGGGTGTAACCTTAGGCTGCCCGTATTCAATAAGCAATTGGAAAATGGATTATCTATTGTAAAATGTGCACAATCAAAAATATGTGAACACTCAGTGTTTCTGCTGAGCGACCACTACCCCCAATGACCCAACACTCCCCAGTCACCACCCACTCACCCTCCTGCCCAATGGAAGGCATGCATCCAGACTGAGCACTAAAGGAATATTTACTCCAGCACTTCCAGACTGAGGAATGGTTTCTCTAGTTTCTAAAAGCCATCAACCATCTTAACCAAGCAAGACACAACAAACTGAAATAACGTCACCCCACCACTCCCCAATGAGTATTCTGTATGCACCCATCTGTCAACCCGCCCCCCCCAAAATGACTGACTTTACCCTACTCATCTTGATAAAGAGGACGCTCTGCTATAAGACAACAGAGGCTCTTGATGGACTCACTGCACTCTGCACCGTATCATACTAATATGCTGTTAATTTTTGTATGACTGCTGCTCATTTTTAAAATCTTATACTGTTACAATTACAATGCTGCTAAACTAAATATATGATTGCCCTATTGCACTGTACTTTATTCTTCATCTATATAGTATTATCATTATTGTTGTTTTTATTTTGTATAATACATAGCATTGATGGAGAAAGCACAGAGGATTTCATGGTATATTTGCAATAACAATAAAATATTCCTTTATATTCAATATTCTGTTTATCGTAGGAAGCTATGACCCACTACTGTCTTTAAATATTGTTCTGTTTATATTATACCTACAATATATAAATATACTGAAAGGAATATAGATATCTCTTGCTCGTAGTTCGTAAATAAAGTGGTATCACAACTGACCAAACCAGGCAGGCAAGGGCTGGAGCCCAGCTCTCGACCTTTAATGAACCTGGCCGAACTGGTAGGAACAAAATAAGAGACAAGCATAGAAAAAATGATACAGGAAACAGGGAGCATGACAGTCTAGGTATTGCATATGTATCTGTGAAGCTCACGTTCTGGGAAAGACCTATGTGCTGTACCTCTGAACATGGAATGCTCTGCAAAAATAATTATCTATTTAAATGTGAAAAATACAAGTTCCTTTTGATAAAACCATTAGCTAAACATGATCAATAACAATAATAATGAATAATAACAGTACAGAAAAACAATGTAATATCCTGCTTTTGGTGAGGGAGTATAATTTTATTGTAAATGGTTCTTTGTTGGTTTTGCCGTTGTTGCTGTTCATGGAGGTCTCCCTAGGGGGCAGAATAATTGTGCAAGCACTGGAAGACTCTGACCCTGGAGACTGGTGCCAGCAAAGGAGGCTATCTAAGGGGCAGTTTGATGGGCTTTTGGGGTCTCGTTGGGTTATTCGGCTGGAGTTTGCAGCATACAGATTTGTAAGGCGTGGCTGTGGCCAGCAACAGCCATCATTAAAGCATTAAAAGCAAACCTCAGACTGATTGAGTAGCAAACCCTACAATAATAATCAATAAGACACAGGGATCTTTAAAAGTGACATAAACGAAAACTAAGGGAAACAGGAGGAGAGCAAAATAAAAGATTTTCACACGTGTATGTGATACAGCTGCTAGCTGCACTGCTTTGCAATGACTGTGTTGGATTTCTGGCCTATGGGTCAGCTCTGTTTTAGCAATTTTCTCTTGCCCAGTATGACCACGAGCCAGCTGTGGTTTCCAGCACACCCCACAACGCGCCCTCTGGTTTTCCCTGGTTAGTTGTCTACCAGGCTGGCATCAGACTTATTGCATTCGGTTATGGAATTCGCCTGACGTGGTGACATCCATCTCCATGAGGTTTAGCAGCACATTCTCTGAACAATGCAGCAGATGCCACTTTAACTTTTCTTACTGGAGGTCACATGATTCAGCATGGAGTGGGGCTCTCCACTACACTAATGGGACTGTGGCCTTGAGTGTTTGATGTATTTTAGCCTGAATAGACCTGGGGAGGGGAAAGTTTTGGTAGGCTGTCATCCTGATGGCGTTTTTCCTGGTAATCAGCTTCTTCTTCTCGCTGGGAATTACACGTCTGTCCACTCTGCTCACTAATGATTACTACCACCAGTGAAGCAAAAAGTAATTTAGAAGTTTACCAACATATACTACAAAACCTCTCTCTTCATTCCTTGTCCAGCTATGGTGGTTCTAACTTTAAAGACATTTTGAATCTATAAGCAATGTCTCATATTCTTCAATATATGAATATAAATATATACATTTTCTTAATATAAATTTAAATTTTAGAATTCAACTGCCATTCATTTTATAACATATAAATCAGGTAAAATATTCATAGGTCTTATTGGGACTGCCAGACTATATTCATTTATTTAGCCTCCAACGTAGAAACGAAAGCGTAAAAAATAAAACGGGGTTTAGCGCCACCGCATGGCTGATTTGGAAACTGATTATTATTTTGATGAAATCATCATTTATTGATTCGCACAATCCTTAAAATTGTCGACCGACAAGAAAGGTTAACAGAATGCAAGAAGAAGGAAATGCTCTAAATATGGAGAGTTTATTTGAGCTGAAAATTTATCAACTACACCTGTTACCAATAGACCAAAGTAATATGATTGTTGATCAAGTAACACAAGTTTAAACGTTTAGCACGACATTCAAAGTAATTGTAGCGACTGATTTAACTTTTAGGTGAGAAGTGTTCATGACTTGAAAGGTAGGAGTCAGCAGCCGTTAGAATAAAGTGATATAGTTCTTAAACAAGTAGCAGATTATAAAAGCTAATGTGAAAAAATACTATAGTAATAACATTTAAAATGCACAGGGTGGTGAATCAGAGGGCAGCAGAGTCGAACAGGTAAATAAATGAGGACTGCAGTATGTGACTGCTGCAAGCGGCATATAGATGCGTCGCCTACAAAAGGACTCACTCCAGCAGCATCCTTCGCTTACGGCCATACCACCCTGAATACGCCCGATCTCAGAAGTTAACCAGGGTCGGGCCTGGTTAGTACTTGGGTGGGAGACCGCCTGGGAATACCAGGTGCTGTAAGCTTTTTTCTATTTTTTCTCCTCACGTTAGATTTATCCAGGGGGCGACTAGTCCCCTAACAAATGTAAAGTGATCACCCCCCCACCTTTTAATTTTACAGATTTTTCTTATTAATAAATCGCCAGCTTTTACACACATATTATGCTAAGTACTGATGTCATTGGTGCTAAACTCTGGGCTTTCTTCTGCCTTTTCAAATCTGCTTTCTTGTAATCATTAGCTTACTTTTCGACTCCGTTTTCATGTGCAGTAGACTGGACTTCACAGATGGAAATGGGCTGGAGACGTCTTAGCTGCCTGAAAAAGGTGGAGGGCGTTTCTAGAGACATTACGTTATGAAAGCGTTTACAAGATACATCAAGAGATAATCAAATTCTATCAAAAATACAGTAAAATTTGGAATGGTTTTAAGGTATTTATGTTTGTGGATGAAGAATATACCTGAGAGAATCAGATAGTTATTCACGAATTCGATATTTTTACAGTGATGTGTGAAGTAACGACGAGCATCTTTTAATGTAAAAATATATGATCTATTCAAAAAAATTCTACCCAGAAATTATGAACAAGATTACATTCATAAAATATATTTGATAGACTCTTCAGTATCACAGAAAGGACATTTTTAACTATAGCCATGTATTTAGATAGCGTTGCTTTACACCAATAAATTTTGTGTAAAATTTTTAAGTATATTTCTTTTACTTTATTAAAGATACTAAACGTATGAGGCAATTACCATGCTCTCTTCCAATCAATGTCAGAAATTACATTATTCCAGAAGAATTTTCCTCTGGGCAAACATATCTTTTCGGTATGGAGGAGAGTCCTTATAAACTAATTATTACATTCTTTGTCAAGAAGTGGACACCACTTCTATAGAGAGCTGAGGGTCAATTTTGACATCTTTACCATACAATAAGTAGTATTTCATTAACTAAATGACAGTAGAAGGAATAACCTTATATATGAGAGGAAATTCTCTGGGTCATACAGGACATTTGTAAGTATTTAGGAATATGTCTTTTCCACACCAGGAAGGAAAGAATATAGTTCTTTATTGTGATATCTTTGTTGTTCCACAAAAGAGCTTTATAAGGGAGAACATTGTGAACATACAATAGTTTCCATGCCTGTTTGTGAAACTTTGGAAGTTTTAGAGGAAGTTTAGCTGATGTGTAGTGACATTTCATGAGATGCTACAACCCACATATTTTTTAAAGATATTGCATGGGATAAAGTAACATAAAGAATCCTCACCTCCCAGCAAACATCTTTTCAGCCAGTTTATCTTGAAGGTATTGTTAATATCTAAGAAAGCCATCAGAATTCTTAACATTCATGTTAAAATCTCTGCCGAGCCAAATGTCATTCTAGTACACTACTTCACTGTATGGCTCCCAATAACCCTATTATAATCTCAATGGCACTTGCACTTTACCTATAACACTCAACAAAATCTGCTAAAATTTAAATTTGTGCAATAATTTATGTCCAACATGCTGTTTGTTATGCTGGTTATATTTAAATTGTATGCACAGAAAGCCCTACACTACCAGTCAAAAGTGTTTGTGCACCACAGGTTTCTACCACTTTTACAGTTATTTAATGACTGCAGATTTTTTATTCTTGTTAAAGATTGGAAAGTTGAACTATAAATGAAAATATAAGTAAAATAAAACAAGTTTTCTGTATAACACGGAAAGAGCATGTAACAGTGCATGTTTGGTATCCTATTAACTGGTTGTGTGGTGATGGCATTGTCAAATCTTAAGCTGTCCTTTAACTTAAAATGCACCAGATACCTCTTTCACCCCATGAAATAAAGCAGTATGTAATGTCCCTTGTAGAGAGAAGGTCTCAGATTTTCTCTGCTATTAAAATTGCTAGCGGAGGTTACATTGATAAATGAAAGATATGACATTTTCTTGCTAATACAAAGACTTTTGACTGGTAGTGTATATCGTATGTTGTTGCATAGTTTAGTATTGTTTTTGTCCTTGTGCACATTGTATTGTATCTTGTTATATGCTGTTGTATGTTGCATTGCGGTCCATGGAGAAATGTCGTCTCATCTCACTATGTACGTCTGCACGGCTACTGATGACATTAAAGTACCTTGAACCTTGAAATTAATAATTTCAACAATTTAACATTTGATAAGACAGATTTTTTCAACTTATGTTGTTTCTTATGACATATGAAATTTAAGAAGGTTTTATTAATGTCTTTGCAGGCGGAGTCTGTCACACATACGGACAAGGCTGGATAGACAAAACGAGAGATACCTTCTGCCTTTGAAAGAAGAACTTGACCAACAATAGAAAGGTCTTTCTGAAGCCAGTTAGTAAAGATGTTTTTAGTTTTTTTTTAGACGAGCAGGGAAATGAAGCTCTAGTCGCAAGGTAAAATTTTTGCTGACATAAGCTCCTGAATATTTGACACTTTCACAGGAATCTCACTAATCATTTTATCATTTAATCTGTGGAGACATAAAATTTCACATTTATTTAAATGTAAATTTAGACCTGAGGCTTAAGAAAAAAGTGATAAATTACAAAGAGGAATATATTTTAGTTTTTTTTCTATGAAGTAGACATAGGTTACATACAAACATGCATACATCTTGCGCCGAGTGTGCAGTACAGGAGTGCAAATCCGGTAGTACTGTAAACGTAGTGTTAAAAGTAAGACGTCAGCAGTGTAATTTTTATGTTTAATACCACAGTATTGATTGTGATCAGTTTATCAAAGGCTGTGCGAGTATTAACACTTCCGAGCGAGAGGAGAAGATGGGATTACAAAGAAGCGGACTTAATAATAGGGTCCTGAAGAAGAAAGAGTACATTTACACGAATTACAAAGAAAACACTCTGCACTGATGCCAAAGTCAGGGCCAATAACCACTTAGCCTTTTATTTCTCTTGCGAATACAGACCATTCAGACAGAGCCAGGCAAACACTGAATACTGAGGATTACTCTCAGCCCCTACGAATTCGTTTTAGCATAAACATTAAAACTGATCACTTTGCAAATGTTCAAGTATTGGGATTGAAATAATATTACATGCATTACATTTCATTTAGCAGATACATATTTTTGGAGACAGCAGGAAGGGTTGGTGGTGTTACGGGCCCATCGGTGAAATCACTTTGCCGACCCTCGGAACTGGCGATCTTCCACTCACATACATAGCGCCGCCGCCCAATGCTTTACATGTATATCATTTACAAACATTACAAAAACAACATTAAAACCAGAAAAATGCCAAATATCAACATAATAATTATTAATTTTCCATAATAAGTATTATTTTCAAGGCAAAGGAGTTTTAAAAAATTCTCGATTATGATATTCACTTTTTATTTTGCACATCTGAGTTTAACTGCGAAGCGTGACTTCTCCGATAAGTGGCGCACCTCAGCAGTTTCAACCTCACACTCATTTCCCTATTTCCGTTTTCGTCACCCTTTTTTTTACGCCTCATTCCGTCCTCATTGGCTGATTGGCCACCAAGCAGCTGCCTGATTAGCCGGAAGAGAACGAAGGCGCAGCCAATGAGGTAACGTGCGTCTTACAAAGTCTGAGGCGGTGTGTGGTAGCGATGGGATGTCGTGTTTGGTATAAAGACTGACGAAAAGATAAAGTTGTATTATTTTAATTGTAATTAGTGACACTTTGAGCCAGAAGTGCCACAGGGTCTCGAATCAACGGAGCCAGGAACGGTGTGGTCAGAGTTTGCTTTGTTTGCCTGTAAGATCCTGCGTCATATAACTGATATACAAGCGAATATTCAATGTTGGTTTTGACTGCAGCTTGTACATTGTAAAGTAGAAAATACTCTTATATTTGAAGTGCTGCAGTGTTAAGGTAGCTAGCTGCCAGTTGATAAATTAAAGACTTGATATGGAGGAAGATATCGTACATGACCAGCGCCTTTGTAATGCTTTGATGATTGTGTATAGAAGTATGTTTGTCCATCGATTCAGTCGCGATGTCCTGACCTGTGTGTTTTAAAGAGTTTGGTAGGCTGCTGTGGCAGTTTGACTCAGCATGTCGTGTGTGGATGCGCACGGTCGAAACGTGTTGAAGAAAACCCCGCTTATTGACACACGGTAAGACACGTTTTGTTTTTCAAGAAAAAAAACTGCCGTTTGCTGTTTCGTTAGCTCATACTGTTTAGAAAATAACAGGATTGTGCTGAGAAAGTAACCAGCTGTACTATGGCTCTTTTGACAGGAATGTGCTATGTGATGCGACTAGTAAAACTTCCAAAAAACCAGCCTCCTCCAGGAATGGGGGTGAGAACCAGGACCCTCTCGCTCAGGGTGGTGGTTTGCGGGCCACAGTGCCAAACAAGTGTTCAGGGGTCAGTAGGTTGCCAGTGCCCATTAAATCCCAGCACTTAAAAACTAAGACCGATGCCACCCAGGTGCAAAGGAAGCAACAGGAGACCACAAAGGTAAGATCATCTGTGTCTTGACTTCACTTAACTGTAGAAGGTTCCTAAATTTTAAGGAGATGTCACAGAAGCGCTCTGCAAATACTGCAGTTAAGCCGCCTCCACACTACATGACTTTTAAAGTCGTCAGTTCGCTGTATCCTTCACACTACATTACTTATCTTGTAATCAGGAGCAATTGTCGTTGTGGTTTACACACTAAATAATTGATCTGCAGCAGGGGATCACACACACTACAAGATCTTTGACCAGGAGGCATTGCAGACGAGTCCGTCTGGTCTCCAAACTGTAGTTTGTCTCAAACGCACAGGAGAATAACACTGGGAAGTCTGTTCTAGTGTCAACGCACTGCAAATTGTTAAAACACTATAATCAAATGACAACACACATGCTCAACATTTACAAACACGTGGTAAATTAACTCTCATATATACACTATATTGCCAAAAGTATTGCGACACCCCTCCAAATCATTGAATTCAGGTGTTCCAATCACTTCCATGACCATAGGTATATAAAATCAAGCACCTAGGCATGCAGACTGCTTCTACAAACATTTATGAAAGAATGGGTTGCTCACAGGAGCACAGCGAATTCAAGCATGGTACTGAGATAGGATGCCACCTGTGCAATAACTCTGTTCATGAAATTTCCTCGGTACTACATATTCCACAGTCAACTGTTAGTGTTATTCTAACAAAGTGGAAACCATTGGGAAAAACAGCAACTCGGCCACAAAGTGGTAGGTCACGTAAAATCACAGAGCGAGGACAGCGCATGCTGAGGCACACAGTGTGGAGAAGTCGCCAACTTTCTGCAGAATCGATAGCTACAGACCTCCAAACTTCATGTGGCCTTCAAATTAGCTGAAGAACAGTGCATAGAGAGCTTCATGGAATGGGTTTCCATGGCCGAGCAGCTGCATCCAAGCCTTACATCACCAAATGCAATGCAAAGTGTCGGATGCAGTGGTGTAAAGCACACCGCCACTGGACTCTAGAGCTGGTGTTCTCTGGAGTGACGAATCACGCTTCTCTCTCTGGCAATCTGATGGACAAGTCTGGGTTTGGCGGTTGCCAGGAGAATGGTACTTGCCTGACTGCATTGTGCCAAGTGTAAAGTTTGGTGGAGGGGATATTATGGTAAGGGGTTGTTTTTCAGGGGTTGGGCTTGGCCCCTTAGTTCCAGTGAAAGGAACCCTTAATGCCTCAGCATACAAAGCCATTTTGGACAATTTCATGCTCCTAATTTTGTGGAAACAGTTTAGGGATGGCCCCTTCCTGTTCCAACATGACTGCGCACCAGTGCAAAATGCAAGGTCTATAAAGATATGGATGAGCGAGTTTGGGGTGGAGGAACTTGGATTAGTCTGCACAGAGCCCTGACCTCAACCATATGGAACACCTTTGGTATGAATTAGAACGGAGACTGCAAGCCAGACCTTATCGTCTAATATTAGTACCTGACCTCACAGATGCTCTCCTGAAAGAATGGTCAAAAATTCCCATAAATGCACTCCTATACCTTGTGGAAAGCCTTCTCAGAAGAGTTGAAGCTGTTATAGCTGCAAAGGGTGGGCCAGCTCAATATTAAAGCCTATTTATTAATGGAATGTCATTAAATTGGGGCGGCACGGTGGTGCAGTGGTTAGCACTGTTGCCTCACACCTCTGGGATCAGGGTTCACGTCTCCGCCCGGGT
>JAAGVU020000084.1:590137-604313 GCA_011763525.2 Mormyrus iriodes | reverse complement strand
TATATCACAGGTATATAAATAAATAGATTTTATTATCATTTCTGAAGGTTCAGTATTAAGTTTACATTTCAGTTGGGTTCACGTTTCAGGCAGTTCAACATGCACTAACACTGACTTTCTATTCCTCTTCTTTCTGCTGGGGATAATTTTAGAGGGGGTGACCTTTTTGTCATACGACTGCAGGCATTACCCAGCTCCATACCTAGCCCCTCTCTGCTGAAATTGGAGAGCCCTGGGGGAGGTTTAGAGGCATGTCCCCAATCACTTGCCCTTTAGTTTGGTCCGTTGAGTCCTTTATTCTCAATTCTTGTTCTGTATGAGGTTTTCAACATGGTTTCTTTTTTGATAGTCTGAAAGTCATACCTCATCAGTTTGTATCAGATGAAGATGCAGAAAACTCATTACCCACAACAGATTTTATCCATCCTATCTCTGCCCAAAAAACGGCTGCAATTCTCTCCGAACAACCAGTCTTCTATTTTGCACTTTCATCTGCTGTCCCCACTATAAATTTCTAAGCAGGGGTTTTGTGCAAAAACAGGCAGGTGGGTAAAATTAAAATTCCCAATGCCATTTGACCCAAGTGGATGTTAATAGTTACAGGAGATGGACACATTGTTTGCTTGCAAGTTGACTGCAAACATGATGAGGGAAATAGAAGTGGATTAATTCACTCTAAGGCCTATAAATGTCCTCAGATGAATATGCCAAAAATTCACTTATAGAATTAACATTTAGATTTAATATCAAGAATTTCCATCTGGGATCAGTAAAGGTAATCTAATCCAGTTTAATCTTAAACATCACTTGCTCCAATATGTCATACTTGTTTGCATAAATAAGTATAGACTGAAACTTGTTGCACCTGCAGCTGTACCCTTGAATGATTTATCATTGAGAAACACATCAGCTAAGCAGGGCCTTTTCTCTATACATCCTCTGTCAACTCAATAGAGATATTAACATAGGCTCCCATTACCAAAAGACCAAAAAACGGCTCTGTTATCAAGTTGGTTCTGCTGGTTTTACATTGAGACTCTCTGCTAAGTCGCGAAGGGTAGGGATTAGCACCTCTTTTGAACCAAGGGGAAAAGGCTGTAACAGGCTGACTCTGGCCTGCATGTTTCAGGCATGAATGCTGCTGTGAGGGCCACCGTCAGGGTCGGCATCTACACGGGAGCCAAAGTCTTTTTCATCCACGAGGTGAGCTCCATGTGCTGTGGCTATATCTGAAGAGTGTTTGCATCCAGGCTGCCATGCGACATCTGTCAAAACAATGGCGAATGTAGACACCAAAAGTTTGCAAGTTCCGGTTATTTCTGACACCACAGACTGGATGATGTTGTCTCTTTGTGTAGGGTTACCAGGGGCTGGTGGACGGAGGAGACCATATCCGTCCAGCCACTTGGGAGAGTGTGTCCATGATGCTGCAGCTGGTGAGATTTCTTCTAGGCAATATTGTTGGGCAACCTACTGAAACTGATCCTCCTGTACCTTTACATCCCATTTTTGTGATTGGAGAACCATTTGGAAACTCTAGTAATCAGTATTTGTTGACTTTAATTTGTGCTGAAGGAGAAGTGTACATCTAGTTCCATCTGATTTAATGGAATATGACAAAATTTTACTGGTGTTTTTATCACACTTAGTTTCTTGAAGTGAAATAAGGGCAAATCACTAGAATGCAGGTTAATTTTGACTAAAATGTAGCACATCAAAGTTTTCAAGCAAGAAATTAGTCAATAGTACTGCTACCGATTCCTGGTTCTGCCTCTGGGACTGTAAACTATGTGGAACAGATGATTTGATTTGCTTGTCATGTATGTCATTCAAACATGCTAACATTCTATCACACTGTCTGTAGCAACCCCTCAGCCTAAAATGCCCCTGAGGATAGTTTAGCAATGTTTGATGCTCATATAACTGCACCCCATACTCGCTTCACTCAGTCAATCTGAGCCTCACTGTGACCTTCTAACTGATTCCTCAAATGCTTACATCATCCCCGACCCATTGACATTTAACTTATAAGAGCAGTATAACCTTGCAGTTAAGCGTACACTTGTACACTCTGATAAAGTGATTGGGAAACAAATGCAGTCTCTACCACTCTCAACCACTACATGTTTCCTTCACTGTAATCAGATCTGCACCGAGGAGGGGAGGAGCATGAGAGCATGCCATGGGTGGTCAGGTCAAGACAACAGGGAAAATGTCAGTTGATAACATGAGCAAACATGAGTGTGTTTGGGGCTTCTGTGTTTCAAACATATTTGCGTGCTCCTCCTGCTGGGTGGTTGCCTCTGCTTCACTCTAATTGTTACTCTCTTCATGATTTAGGGAGGCACCGTCATCGGCAGTGCCCGCTGTCAGGAATTTCGCACCAGGGAAGGGCGTACAAAGGCCGCCTACAACCTGGTGAAGCTGGGAATCACAAACCTCTGTGTGATCGGAGGTGACGGCAGCCTGACAGGAGCTAACCAGTTCCGCAATGAATGGAGTGAACTGCTGGCTGACCTTATGAAGGCCGGTAAGGTTCATGGTTTTTAGAACCCTTCATATCATCATCACCTCCCCTAGTACCCTTCAAACCATCATCACCTCCTCCAGAATTAAAACTCTTCAGCCAAGACCTACTCTGGGTTCGCCACTTCATCTCACTCCAATGGCTGGTGGCATTCAGTAGGCATCAGAATGTCAAGTCTAACTGACAATCACATGTAAATAACAAAAACAATGGTGAATTCACATGTTCTCTCTTGATTGTTTCTTTGAATAATGAACTGGTATATTATACATTGCTCATTAACTCCTAGTTCAGTTTGCCAGTACTCTCCTGGATTATTCTAGTACAAATTCTGAATGGTATAAAATGGAGCACCATTAGACAACACACTTATCACTGGCTGAGCTGAGATCCCTCCCCACATCCAGGCAGGATCACAGAAACAGAGGTCAAACAATCCTCCCACCTGAACATCGTGGGCATGGTGGGCTCCATTGACAATGACTTCTGCGGCACCGATATGACTATTGGCACCGACTCTGCCCTGCACCGCATCATAGAGGTCGTGGATGCCATCACCACCACGGCCCAGAGGTGCTCATGTGCTTTTCCATGAGCATGCTGGTGGTTATTGTGTAGAGAGGCCATTTTTGCTTCTAACATTTAATGTTGTTAAACTCTATAAAGTCCAGAGCAGACCACCATTTTCAGGAGTTATGAGTCCGATTTAAATGTTGCTCAGTGAGGTGATCTAGTTGATCTGTTTAATACAGAGTAGTAGTTTAAGATGCAACTAGACTATTTGATTTGAATCTGTGTGTCTGCTTCCTTTAATTTGAATCTGATGTCAACATTCTTCTGTTGTCCAGTCATCAGAGGACCTTCATCTTGGAAGTGATGGGTAGGCACTGTGGGTGAGTGTCTGAGTGCCTTTGTGTTTGTATGTCAGCATGAGCGCAGCATGGTTACACGGTACCTCACTTTCCCACAGTTACCTGGCCCTGGTCACCGCCCAGGCCTGTGGAGCAGACTGGGTCTTCATCCCGGAGATGCCCCCGGAGGAGGACTGGGAGGACCATCTGTGCAGGAGACTGGCTGAGGTGAATCTATAATGTCACTATTGCCCGCTCTGCCCCTGCACAGGGGATTTCCTGTTCTGAAACAGCGTTGCTCTCCACAACCTCAGACTCGAGGCAGAGGCTCCCGTCTGAATGTAATCATTGTGGCGGAGGGGGCCATCGACAGACACGGCAAATCCATCACCTCCAACATGGTCAGAGATGTGAGTCCCCAGGGAGATCATCTGTCTCTTTGTCACTGCCTTTGCATCCTCCATATTCCAGCTTTTACACCAGGACATCAAAATATGCTCCATGGAGAACCATCTAAGGAATGACATAACAGCTTTCACTAATGACGGTGTTTCTCCCTTTTCTTGTCTTTTTACTTGTAGCTGGTGTCAAAAAGGCTGGGTTATGATACTCGTGCCACAGTCCTTGGACACGTACAGAGAGGCGGGACACCATCTGCCTTTGACAGGATCCTGGTACTCTTCTCCCACCTATCCTCTCTCTTTTACATTATCACTGTCTGTCTACCAGTGAATCCTGATACAACTAACTATGACCCCTTCAGATGTATACATCCGTTCAATCAGATACAACACAAGCCAGAGCCTCAACATTAATGACCTCTGCACCCCCAGGGAAGCAGGATGGGCGTCGAAGCTGTAATGGCCCTCCTGGAGGCTACCCCAGACACGCCTGCCTGTGTGGTTAGCCTGTCAGGAAACATGGCCATCAGGGTGCCACTGATGGAGTGTGTGCAAGTGGTGAGGTGTCCATCCAGTTGAATCACTATGACACATTTGCTACAGAGAGATGGAAGTCATAAAGTAACAAAAATATAGAAATTTTATTTTGTGACTGGCAAACACGGGTGTAAATAAGAATGTGTTCAAAACAAGCATGATTAAATCATATTTCACTATCCTCTTATTCTCCCTCATCAGACCAAAGAGGTCACAAAAGCCATGGAAGAGGGGAGATTTGATGATGCTGTCAAGCTCAGGGGCAAGTAGGTGTCCTATTTTTCCTCTCATGTTCTTACGCAGTAAGTAAGTAAGTAAAATTTATGTATAAAGCACCTTTCACAGATAATAGGCCAAAAACCACTGTACGGCACTAAAACCATCTAAAAGTAGCATCAAGAAAAAAAACAAGGAAAAGTAAATTAGCAAACACACTCCTTAAAAATGACAGAATACAAGCAAAAGACTACTCAACTCAACTCAACTAAACAAAAAAAAGTCAACTGGAAGCCAATGCAGTGCATACAAAATGGGGGTAATATGTGCTTTATAGAAGAAATATTGCCTTAAGAAATATAGAGCTGAAGATCATCTGCATAACAGTGGTATGAAATATATTTAAATGAGTTAATAATCTGAGACAGAGTAAGGCTGTATAAAGAAAACAGAACTGGTCCAAGAACCGAGCCCTGTGGCACTCCATATGTCAGAGTATAATGTTAAGCATATGATGAAAAATCTGCAACACCAACCAAGAAACTCCTATAGGTTAAATAAGAGGA
Source organism: Mormyrus iriodes (assembly GCA_011763525.2). NCBI lineage: Eukaryota > Metazoa > Chordata > Actinopteri > Osteoglossiformes > Mormyridae > Mormyrus > Mormyrus iriodes. The sequence goes on along the minus strand of JAAGVU020000084.1, from coordinate 599,215 downwards.
GAACCAGTCCAGAACAGAGCCAAAGACCCCCACAGACTACTCTAACCTATTAATTAAGATCTTATGGTCCACTGTATCAAAGGCCACACTAAGGTCTAACAATACTAACACAGAACACTCCCCTGCATCAGTGGCCATTACTAGGTCACTGAAAGCTTCGAGGAGAGCTGCTTTGGTAGAATGCTGTTTCCGAAAGCCAGACTGACATGGATCAAAGATCTGCTGCTCTGAAAAGGTGCCAAGCTGCTATAAAAACTATCACAGTTTTGCTTAAATTTTTCCTTTTTTTGGACTGCTGCAAAATCAGAAAAGTTCAATTCAGGTTATAACTGTTTTTCGTGTTTTTTTTCCTAAGGAGTTTTGAGAATAATTGGAATACATACAGGCTATTGGCTCATGTCCACCCCCCAGAGGCAAAGGTGAGGAACTGCATATCTTGTTTCAAATTCAAGACTACCTAGTTCTTAAAGTAGCACTAATATGAAATCACCATTCTGACTATTCTGCATATAATAATAATTATTATTAGTAGTAGTTAATGGTAAACTCACCAACCCCAAGCTGCTGCCACTGCTTGCAGGTGCAGCCTGTTGAGCTCTAGTTACGATACAAATGTTACAAAGCTCATTTTTCATTTCACAATTAGCACTATTAGATATATAAATCAAGAAATTATTACTCTACTTAAAGTTTAGACACGCTGTATATTTAGAAAATATTAAACATTACATCAATTTTTTTGTCTTCTATATGCGTCTGTAATGTGACTTTTTGGTCCAATCATGACTGAGTGATCATGCCTGCAGTCAAAGCTAGGCTAGTTTCATTAGCTCAAGATGCATAATAATCCTGAGACTGCAGACCCGTCGGGCACATTCAAGTAAGCAGCGTGGGAACATTTTGGTTATCCAGTGGAGTATAGGAATAGCAATCATGTCATAGACAAAACGCACACAGTTTGTTGTGTTTCAAATAACTTCCGTAGTCATGAGACAACACTTGAAATATGCAGAAGCATATCTGAAGACATAATCCTGATATTGATTTCAGTGGCGCTCGAAAGATTTACAAAAAACAGAGTTTTTTCCCCATTTATTCTCTATGTACCCCCCCCCACAAAAAATGATGGGGTATGGACCAAATCCTGGCTCAAGAATCAAAGTCTGAACAGAACCGTGGATTTGGAGAATCATTAAACTATTAGTAGTAGTATCTACAAACAGGCCCCGGAATGTGTAGAAATGATTATAACCCATAACTTTATCCACCTCAGAGTAACATCAATATTGCCATCTTGAACATTGGTGCCCCCTGTGCTGGAATGAATGCTGCAGTCCGTGCTGCCGTCAGGATTGGCATCACCCAAGGTCACCATATGTTGGCAGTGCATGACGGATTCGAGGGGCTGGCTCATGGACTGGTAATGACCTCTGACCTCCACATAAAATCACAGTCAACCTGAACTTCACTGGCTAAGTTATAGTTTTTGTTTTCTTGTCATTTTTGCTTTTATTCGTTTTGCAAGTCATGAAAAGTATTTTTTAAATAAATCATGGCATGCTCACCTACTCTAACTCACCACCCCACCCCAGATTGAACCCATCATGTGGTCTGATGTTGGTGGTTGGACTGGGAAGGGTGGATCCCAGTTGGGCACCAAGAGGTAAAGCGTGCTGAGTCAAATATTATGTAGGCTGCCTGTAGGGGGCAATGAGGGAACCTCCTGTTTGAAAAGTGTATAACCATTTTGCTGAGAAATGATGACAGATGTCATCATTATGTCATACCAGTTAGAACGTCTGTATTAAAATAACCACAAATATGCATGGCAAAATGGCCACTTTGCCAAAAACCATAGCTAAGCAGCAAACAATAATAATAATATTGTAAAAGAAACACTGCTGCAATTGTGCTCTGATGGTAAAATCTGTCTTGCACCTTCCCTCTCTGTACAGAACACTTCCATCAAGTATCATTGAGGAGATCAGCCTCAACATAGCCAAGTTTAACATCCATGGTCTGGTCATTATTGGGGGCTTTGAGGTGAGGGGGACACGGTCATCAAAATTTCTCCTGGCATGATCTGCTAGTTTAATACAGAAAAACTCACATGCAGTTTAGTACAGAGGCTTCCAGCATCTCATATACAGTACAATGTTTGTTTTATGAATTATTGCTGCTATGATGAAGACTTAATAAATGATCTAATGTGTGTATAGTTAACTGGAAAGAGAGAATAGAATATAAGTATCTGAGGTGTATTGGGCCTTGTTGTGGCCTTCACTGGATCTCCCAGGCTTTTGTGGGTGGCCTAGAGCTCGTGACGGCGAGGGAGAAGTATGAAGAGCTGTGTATCCCTCTGGTGGTGATCCCTGCTACCGTGTCCAACAATGTACCTGGGTCAGACTTCAGCATCGGTGCCGATACAGCTCTGAACACCATTACCACGGTCAGGACCGTCAGGCGGCCTCACACGTACGGTGCTGACACTGAGCTCACTAGTTTTACTCACATATACACTTTCAATGGTCGTGGCTCAGGTACACAGTGTCCCTCACCCCTTGTGACTCCCAGGATAACCATCCCCCATCATTCCTCAACCTATAACATATACACCAAGCATGGGGGGTGTGACTTTGCATGTGAGGGCTCTGAGCCCATGACTGGAAGGTATAATATGGGATCATTCTGTATTGTAAAATAAAAATCCTGTGTCTCATCTTGAAATCAGGACACTATTTGTCCTGTATTTGTCTTGCATCCCCCAAGCTTAGCAAAATTTTATGCCGTTATCTGGAGATAACAAGATAATTATGTCATTATCTGGAGATAGCAAGGCTCGTTTTCTCGAGATAATGGGATAATCATCTCCTTATGTTGAGATAACAAATGTCGTTTTCTCAAGATAAGATAGTTTTCTCTGAATAATTACAAGGATGTTGTAATAATTTCAATAATTATTATACAGGTTGTCACGCCACAAGGCAGCGCTGCTCGTATATGTACATTAGCTGTGTTATGTAATGTGTGCATTTGTCTATTTAATGTTAAAATTAAGTGTTGTACCCTTGTAGTGTTTTACAGTGAAGTACATGTCATATCCTGTCTCTAAGTTGCACCATGGTCTTGGGAAATGCTGTGTCATTGTCGTATCACTATAACCAACATGTGCAGACGATATGATAAAAATACTGAAATTTGATGTAAACAAACAGCCACGTTCAAATCTATACACATTGTCTGAATCCCTGGGGGTCATTCCACGAAGCAAAATGTGCTAAGCTTAACACTTCCATCTACACAATAACAGACATACAGAGTAACCCTTAGATATCATCCATCCATCTTCTATAACCGCTTATTCCACATGGGTCGCAGGGGACCCAGAGCCTATGGGCACAAGGCAGGGAAGAACCCAGGATGGGGTGCCAACCCATCGCTGGGCACACTCACACACCATTCATACACCATTCATACACACATGCATGCATACCTACGGTCAATTTGACAACTCTAATCAGTCTCAGCATGTCTTTGGACTGTGGGGGGAAACCGGAGTACCCAGAGGAAACCCCATGACGACACGGGGAGAACATGCAAACTCCACACACATGGAACCTGGGCGGAGACATGAACCCTGATCCCAGAGGTGTGAGACAACAGTGCTAACCACTGCACCACCACACCGCACCGCCCCGCACCGCCCCGCCCCTCCTTAGATATCAATGTAAACTATATATAAGCTGCAGGTCATTTTAAAACACGTACCTTATATACTGCCATGAATTTAATCTCGAGATAACAAGATAAATCATCTTGTTCTTGTATTTCTCATCTAAAATATAATTGCAAGCATGGGCGGTCTTGACTTCCGTACTTTGGACAGAAGTGACTGCTAAATAAACAATATAAAATGTCACATATACTGATTTACCGCCTGTGTTCTGATGGCTACTTAGACACATATGAATAAATGCTTTGGGCAATGCCTTTAGACATGGACAAAACAAATCATTTTTGTATTGCATGTGAGTGGTTTTTCTTTTGTTTTTTGTTCCTTTTTCTTTTTCAATAGAATTGTCTGTTTCTTATTATTTGGTATATTTTATTAAGGCGGAGTTGGCCACCTTTAATTTCAGTGCAGGTTATAGTTTGACTGTATACCTTGCACATTACAAATGAAAATCCTTGAATCCTCTGCCTTCCAGACATGTGACAGGATCAAGCAGTCAGCTGCTGGCACAAAAAGGCGCGTGTTCATCATTGAGACGATGGGAGGTTACTGTGGCTACCTGGCCACCATGGCTGGCCTGGCTGCCGGTGCCGATGCTGCCTACATCTACGAGGAGCACTTCAACATCCATGACCTTGAGGTGAAAGACACAATCAGGAAGTGCTAGTCTGAGATCTGTTGTCTGTAGCATGCAGCTTAAACCTTCTTCTCACCATCAGGTGAATGTGGAGCATCTGGTGGAGAAAATGAAGACGACAGTGAAGAGAGGCTTGGTTCTCAGGTGGGCATTCTTACAGTAACGCTCAGGGTCTGCATCATACAGAAGATGTTCCATTAGGCCCAAATTCAATTCATTTTTTTTTAACATAGCGCCTTTCACAAATAGGCATTTTACAAGGTATCTTACATGGGTGTGTGGCAATCAATAATTACATCATTTATACAGACAGAAAGAGAAAAAGCCAGACAACAACAGAGCAGAGGAACCAAAAACTCCCAAACAGGGAGAAATACCACCTCAGCCTCCATATAGACATGTGGGGAGGACAGCAGAGGACATGGGTGTTCAGAACATGCATAGGCACATTGATGGACAAGCACAAGAGACCAAAAGGACATATACAGCAGTACCCGCAGCCAGAGTTAAAAAATGTGCCCTAAATGTTTTGTATAACTGTGGCTCCGTTGCTAACTTGCACTTTGGTCATTCATTGGAAGCTGAGCTTAACTGCACTTCAGCTGAGGTGGCTCTATGGCAGCTGCATGCTTATGATGTACTCTCTGCCTCCCATGTATGACACTTCGGACAAAAGAGTCTGCTGGATAAATAAACGTAAACGTGAAAGAAAGGCAGGACCAAAACCTCATCCCAGAATTTTGGTTTATGTTCATCTGTCCCTCTCTACCGTGTTCCCAGGAATGAGCGGTGCAATGAGAATTATACCACCGACTTCATCTTTAACCTGTATTCTGAAGAAGGCAAGGGAGTCTTTGACTGCCGGAAGAACGTTCTAGGACACATGCAGCAGGTCAGTAAGAGAGACAAATAAACTAAACTAAAGTAATCTTTCAGTGAAGATTCACATAATCATATAAATACACAATATTAATCCATCTATCCATCTCATAACCCGGTTACGTCACGGTTGCCGGATAATAGGTAATATATTTATTTTTCCCTGTAACCATACAATGTTTATTTGAATTTAGTTCAACCATGAACAATTAATAAAAGATCGATTAATCAAAGTTGAATGGTGGTGTAGTTTCCAATCTCGGAAACAAAGCCTAAGGTTGACGGTTTGTTCTCTCCCATCCTATCTGTAAAACAAAAAAGGGGAAAATATGCATAACCATTCACTTAACTTGAAACTATTTACTAAATTAAATAATACGACAGTATATACAAAGTTTTCTGTGCAACAAAGGGTTTTTGAGGTACTGAAAAAATGAGTAAAGTGAAAATGAGAAAGACTGCGTGGCTCCATCCTCCACCGACTAACTAATTACTTATTAATGACCGATTCTCTCACTTGACGCTCTTAAAGCCTTAATTTAATAATCTGATATATTATTGTAAATAATAATTACAAAATAATCTCCATCAGCAACATAAGACCCATTATACTTTCAACCCATAAACCTAAATCAATATCTAACTCAAATTATCACAAGTATATTTTATGCTCCTACAGGTGGTCTGTTGTTACCACAATCCTGACCAAGAAATGTGGTTAGAGTGTGGATGGATGGATGAATGGTAATCTGTTATTTTATTAAAGCATCATAACAAATCAAATAAATGACTATAATACCTAATGGTTTTCTGATACATCAGCCAATCGCTGCAATGCTGAAGCAAATTCAATTCAAAACACTTTGATTTGTGACGTTACTGTGTTCAATAGCACAGCCAAGGTTACTTAAAGGTCCAGTTAATAGCCAGCACAGACAATTCACCACCCAGAATGAGAAAGCTCAGATATTCCCACTTATCCAGCTATCGTTTAGGTAGGAACATCTTCACATAAAACATATTCTGTGTTTCTGGAATTACATAAATAAAGTCAGAGCTCATGTAATGATGAGTAATTATGTATTTCAAGATCAAGTAATTGAAATGTGTCATCTCTACCATTGTTTAGGGTGGTACTCCCACCCCCTTTGACCGGAATTTTGGCACCAAAATGGGAGCGAAGGCTGTCCTCTGGCTGACAGAGAAGCTGAAGGAATGTTACAGACATGGTAGGTGGAGATGAATAACAGAGAACATTCTTCTCTTCCTATATGACCAACAAAATGGTCCATCTCAAGGACTGTGGTGTGAATGCCACTAATATGACAAATTAAGATTAATTAAGATTCACCCTGGTGCAATGTACTGACAAGAAGGGGGAATTTCTCGAGGTTCTTAATGGAAATTCCAGAAAGTTCCATAAATGGTAAGTCTTCATTTAGTACTTGTGAGGTTCTCAGCTGTAACTTATCAAAATTCTAAGCTTTAGTCCTGGCAGTTGCTGTGATCATATGTTCTTTTTGATTGTGACCTCTGTCATGTCTTTCTCGTGTTCATTCTTTCCAAGGCCGTATCTTTGCTAACACGCCAAATTCGGCATGTGTGCTGGGCATGAAGAAGAGGGCCTTGGTATTTCAGCCTCTTGCAGAGCTGAAGGAGCAGACAGACTTTGAGTGAGTCCTCATGCTAAAAGTCCAATGTTCCTCCCTGGTCCACACTGGTTTTCTACCACAGTGTAGCTCACTTTCCAGAAAAATCATCCATGTTAACTTCTGGACGGATGCTAAATGTAACAGTAGAATACTTTTAATGTGATAAACATTATAATTTGGCAAATGTCTCAGACAGCAAACAGCACAGCAATGAAATTGTGGTTCTCAGTCTTTGACTGAGTCAAACCTGAAGCAAGCTGTTAGTGATTTTTTTCCCAAGAGTCTTGCATAATGGTTAACTTTATTGTTAAGGACCTAACACAACTGAACAATATTAAAATGTCAGAAGGTCCTTACATACCTGCTGGTGGCAGGGGTGGGGGGTGAAATCGATTCTCAAAATCATAAAAGTATGTATGTGGAACAGTAGGAGTTTATTAGGAGAAATGGTAAATCAGGAGTACAGCCAGAGAAGGGCTGGAAAATCAGGAGAAACCCAGAGAATTCAGGAATGTTAGCATGTATGGTCCTCAAGGTTGGGTGAATGACTGGGAGTGAAGAATGACCTGACCATAGCTGCAAGCAACATTCATCAGGCTTTACCTTCTCCACCTCCCCCCCATCCAACCCCACCCAACCCAAACCCAACCCATAGACACCGCATCCCGAAGACAGAATGGTGGCTCAAGCTGAGGCCCATCCTGAAGATCTTAGCCAAGTACAAAATCAACCTGGATACCTCTGAAAAAGCTGCCTTGGAGCATGTGATCAAAAAGAAAGGGCTTGTGTAAGGGGTGACCTGGAGCAAAACAGAGCCATGGATGTCCTGAGATTCATTTCAGAAGCCAAAAACTGTAGTTCTCACCATTTACAAGCTACTTCCATTCAGCAGCTGTCAATAGTGTCATTATTTAGTTGTTAACTTTCTAAAATTGTCTCTGGTCTCAGTGATGTTAAGCCTAATTCATACTTCACTTGTCCACGTGCCATTACGGTCTTCATCCTGTCTTCACAGTCCGCACAAACATTTTGGGTGTGCCGAGTGCACGTGCAAGGAATTTATAGTGAATGACTAGGTGTTTCCAGTAGGTGGCGGCACTTTCACAGAGCAGAGGTCAATGATTCATGAATCATTGTACTTACGGCTTATGAATACTTTCGATGAGCTGCTGTATGGGGAGGTATGGAGGAACCCACTCACTCTATATATATATATATATATATATATATATAGAGAGAGAGAGGGAGAATTTTTAAAAATATTTATTTATCATTAAAGGAGCATAAGGATGTATTCTTGTGCATGAGTATCCGTGTAAGCTTCATTCAGACCAAGAAGACATCTGCCCTCTGCTGGTCTGGTGTATCTGTGTATATGGACAAATATAGTATGTACACAGAAGTCTGCAATGACCATAAAGACTGTAATGGCACACAGCTAAGTGAAGTATGAACTAGGCTTTAGTGTTAAAGCCATTGATAGTTTGCAGAGCTGTACTGTAAGTCAATACCCAACCGGGAAGACCTGTAATTACATCAGTCTAATGTTCTCCCTTCACAAGGTATGAGAGCCAGAGCTCATACCTAGCATGAAATGTAAGACATTTCTGTTTAATCTCAAACGTCAGAAATCCATTGAACTGAGCCTGATTACTTCGTTAGTCTCATTTGCATATTAATGTCTTTCTGTGTTATTCTCCTGTCCTCTTCATGGCCATCATGCTATGCTGTCCCCTTCAGTGCTCTATACTTCACTCTTCTCCTGGACTTCTGGCCTTCTCCAGTAGCATTTCCTGCTTCATTCATGTTGATACAGCCTTCTTCTTAAAATCTTTGTAATTCTGTCATTTCTGTGTAAGAGGCCATGCAGAGACTCTGCATACATTGATAAAATAAATGACTAGTAGACAATAACCATCTCTTTGCTCTTTTGTACAAAATAAAGCTAAGTTATATATAATTTTTGATAATAATTAGTATTATAATTAATATTACTAGTATTGCTGTTGTTGTTTGTTTTTAATCTAAACCACTCCTGCCACAAACTCACTCCCTCACTCCCTCACTGTCACGGCAACGGGGCTGGTGGCAAGGCATGACGCAGGCAGGCAAGAAGGGTAACGATTCACACATGGCTCACCAGACAACAGAGGGGTTTTATTCCAGGGCATAAACAC